>RJWM01004858.1:0-97218 GCA_004363535.1 Dasyprocta punctata
TCCTCCTCCTCCTCCTCTTCCTCTTCCTCCTCCTCTTCCTGCCCCGCCCCCTCTGCACCCCCTGCCAGTCGCTGTCCTGGAGACCTGCAGGGAACTTGCGACCTAGTGGTCCCTGCATGCTGCCTGCCCTGTTCCAGTGCACAGTGAGTCAGCCATGGGTTGGTACAGAAGTCCTCTTCCTGGAGGGTCTCAGCTCGTCCTCTTGTCCTTGACGTGTGCTCAAGGCACCAACCCTCAGTCCTGAGAGCGCTGGGCAGTGCCCGGCCTCCAGGAGGGTCTCTAGGTGCTCATCTTTTAGGCCATGTGAGACTTCAGCACCCGCCTGTCTATCCAGGAGGGGAGTACGTCTTAAACTGTTCTGCTTGTGATTTCCCTTCTCTGTTTTCTCCCAGCATTCTCATTAATTTCACATTAGATCTTTTCATTCTTTCCATCCCCCTTTGAATACCCTCAGCCTTTTCTTCGTCCCTTCTTTCAGTGCGTCCATTTGTGTCCTGCCAGAGCAGGACAAAACTCTCCCACTGCTGCATCCACCAGCCTCTGCCCTGGCAGTGCTGCCACCTTCCTTCATTTCTCCACCCTTGCTGGCTGCTGGCCCTGGCCTCGGGCTGGCAACGCAAGGGTACCTGGGAGAACCCAGGCTCCTGCGGCTGGATGTACATGTGTCCTTCTGAAAGTCCCACTTAACAGCCTTTCAGTGCAGGGATTGGTGTCACCCTGTGACTAACACTCAGGGAGAACAGTGCCACGCATCACATGGGCATGCAAGACTGTTGAGCTGGGGACAGGCCTGCATCTCTCGGGATTGCTTCCTGCAGACCGACCCAGGTTAGCACTGGCAGATTTCTAGGGCTGAGATTGGAATGCCCTGTCTGCCTTGGTGTGTGATTTCCTGAATCACCTCTGAGGAGCAACATCCCCGTCCACCACCTGCCCCTGCCGAGCAGACGCTGCGTTGTCGAGCAGTCAGTGCCCTCTAGTCCCATACTCTGCTGCCCTGCAGCCTGCCAGGAGGGCTGGCCCTTCATGCAGCCTACACCCCTGAGTGCCGCCTCATGTGCCAGGTGGGGACCCTGAGTCCTAAACTTCTGCCACCTGGAAGAATCGGGAATTCTGGGAAATATGCATGTGGGTAGTGAAAACTGCAGGTCACCTTATTTTCTCTTTGAAGGAGATAGCTTCTTTGGGCTTGGCTTGGAGATGCAAGATGTGGGGCCAGGCGACTGAAGAGCAGGCTTTTCCAGAGCAAAACCCGGCAGGAGCTGGTCCCTCCCTGCAGCACAACACCTGCCACACGTCCCAGCAAGGCCACCTGACACCGTGGTGCTCGGCTACACCCTCTGCCAGTGCCAGCGTCGGCTTCCCCTCTTCCTAGGGCTCTTCACTGCCCCCCACCCGCACACTCACCCGCTATGCAGCCCCTCCCCTGTGCTGGGACCTGTGTCCAGTGAGACCCGTGGGGTCCTTGAGAGCCTCACAGGGACACTGTCTTGGACCTGGCAGTGTCAGCGCAGTGTCTCAGCCTGCTGGTCGACTGCAGCCGTACTGCAGACAGGATGTAGTGGGGAAGAGGCAGGTCAGAGGGTACAGTGGCCAGTCCTGTGGAGTCACAAGTCACACCAGGAGTCCAGGAAGCTTGGCTGGCCATGGGAAGATGCTGGAGGAACATAGTCACACTCATCTGAAGACCTGGTCAGGCAGGACCTTAAATGACCTCCAGTCTGACCCTCAGATCTGTACAGCCTACAGGAGACTAGGGTGCCGGTCTACCGTAGCACAGCCAGTTTCATGGCTGACCCAGAGCGACCTGTCACTCACTGTCGCCCAGTGGTGTATGCACCACTCCACAGTATCAGGGTGCCCCAGGCTGGGAGCAGCACCCGAGGAGAGCCCCTGCCTTCCCTAGGCTTGGGTCAGTGTGTGTCCATAGCCCAGGCCTCAGGCCGCTTCTCCCCAGCCTGCCACGGCACTGAAGAAGCCCACGGGGCCTCAGTTGAGCTGTTGATGTGGGCGAAGGGGCCTTTGTGTCCTCATCTAGTGGCCAGGTGGGCTTCTGGCCTGTTTGGTTTTTATTTTTAAGTAAGAAACATAAACACAGGAACAGAACATGAGCCTATCCTTAGCGTGGAACACAGGCTGAAACAGAAACAGCCACGAGGGCAGTTTGTCCCTAAACCCTTTGTCTGCTGTCCCACGAGTCTTGCGGGTGAATTGGCACTCGCTTGTGCACAGACACCACAAGGCCGCGGGCCCCAGCCTCGGTGGGTGCTGCCTGGAGCAGGCTGAGGTCTCGGGCCTGACACCGTGAACTCAGCCTTGCTTTCTCTGGAAATCAAGTTCCAGAAACCCGCTTCGCCCGCCTCCTCCTGAGCCCCTCTCAGGCGCTGCCGAGGCCTCAAGCCTCCATCCTGTCCATCGCGGGAGGTTCGGAGCTGCCCGCTGCCCCAGGCGGGGAGATGCTCCCCAAGGTGGAGTGGCTGCTGCCCCAGGTTTTAGAATGCAATCCTCGTTACTGATTGCAGAGAAGTTCCATCTGGAAATGGAAAGACTTGAGAGGGTGAGGTGCTAAGTGGGAGGGGAGGTCACCACTGTGCAAATCCACACATGGGGAACAACTGTGGCCTCGTGGAAGCAGGTCAACATGTCCTGGACCGGACAGCTGACCGAGAGGCCAGACCCTTCCGCAGGTGGCCCATGCTGCTGCTGCTCAGGTGCATGCAGCCCCAGGTGCACAGAAGAGTGAAGGCCTCTGGGGCTTCAGCGCAGGTTTTCCGGGGCACAGGCACCCAGAGCAGGCAGTTTACCAGCGGGTGCTGCAGTGCGGGCATCTGCGGGATGAGAAAGCACATGCTTCAGAAGTCAGAGTACAGTCAGGGTCTGAGCCCACAGGCTCTGTGTGTGTCCACTTTCCTCCAATACCAGAGGTACTGCTGCAAAGGTAGAGGCGACTTGTTCAGGGCCACACTGAACGTCTAGGAGATTCCCTGTTTCCCGCTGTGCCTGGGAGGTGGTCGTAGCCAGGTTCCCACCTGCGGGTAAAGCACAGTGATGGCGTCATCCGTGGCGCCTCCACGTGTGACCCAGGTGTCCAGTTGCTCAACCAAGCCTCAGACATGCAGCACCGGCTCGTGCAGACAGGCAGAGGACCAGGTGCTGCCCGCAGAGCATCTCTGTCCTGCCTGGCAGGAAGTAGATATCCACCCTGTGTGCGTGTGATTAACTCGGGAGCCTGGCTTCACCTGCAAGGCTATAACCACCTCTCCTTTTGTGCAGCTTCTGAACCCAACCTGAAATTGCGGTCCCGGCTTAAGCAGAAAGTGGCAGAGAGAAGGAGCAGCCCCCTGCTGCGCAGAAAGGATGGACCCGTGGTTACAGCTCTAAAAAAGCGCCCCCTGGACGTCACAGGTATGTCGGGCTAGCAGCACAGTTGCCTCTGAAAGCCTACATCCCACTCGGCAAGCCCACCGAGGTCCTGCTCAGTGGTGCTGTGGGCATCAGACCCAGACCCAGCACTGGGGCCTCGGGGCACCTGGCAGGTGCCCACTGTCACAGCCCAGCCGGGTCATGACCTGGCCTGGCGTCCCGGGAGGCCTCGCAGGGGAGCCCGGAGCTGCATGTTTAACTGCCCTGCCCCGTGAGGACAGGTGTGGCTCGGGCCTGCTCTGTGTGCTCACCGAACAGTGCAGGGCCACAGGGGGTTCCCGAGTCTCCCGGCAGCCGTGGCCGGCTGGGCACAGGAGAGAGGCTCAGCTGGGCAAGCTTTAGTGGACGTGCTGCTGCTGCTGGCTCCACCTAGTGGCGCACACGCAGCCGGCCACCAGTGCAGGTCTCCAGGGAGCGCTGCCCCTCACAGCCCCTCCTACGGGTGCCCACACTGCACAGTTCCCCCAAGGAGGACATTTTGTCCTGCTCTCCTGAGGGACCACCCCTCACAGGTACGACCCCCCCAGGAGCCCCACCCTGCACCTTCACTGGTACTGAAGTCTCAGCGGCTAGACAGTGGTGGGCGCTGAGTGCTGGCTCGAAGGCCGGGCTCCGGGTGCAGGTTGCTGAGTGCCACAGCCTGGGGGGGACCTGAGGGCCCCCGAGCCCGGGCCTCGGAGAGGTTGAGCCGGGCTGCTGGGCTCTCCCGTGTGCGAGCCCCTGCTCCTGGGCCCCTCTGTGTCTGTGGGTGTGTGTGGAGGAGTGCACACTTCATGCCCTAGGGACCCTCTCGTCATTGTGTATTTCACGGAGCTTTCTTCCACTAGTCATTCTAGCATAGGAGAAAATGACCTGTGAAGTCCCCACGGGTTGTTACCTGAGGAGGGTTCAGTATGAACAAGGGGGTGCAGGCCTGTCCCTTTGCAGCACACCCTGCTGTGCCGGCCCCACAGCAAGCCCGTGGTGAGCCCCGCTTCTCCCAGCCAGACGCAGGGCAGGCGGCGTCTCCCTGGCTGCTCCTCAGGTGCACCTGGAGCCTGTGCTGTCATCTGGGCCCTGCTCCATGCTACCGAACATCCAGAGCAGGCTGGGCGCAGGAACGCTGAGCAGCAGGAGTCCTGCGTGACGGGCTGGTCAGCGCTGAGCGGTGCTGGATGGGGAGTCCAACCTGAACCTGGGGAGGGGAGGTCGCAGAAGCCGCACGGAGCCAGCAGAGCTGCGGCCTGACAGGAGTGAGGGTGGGACAGTCGGAGAGCTGTGCACTGCCGGTGAGCACAGCCACACGGACGGCTGCAGCAGTGGGGACAGTGCTCTGGGCGGCGCTGCATTCCCAGATAGCAGGACAGGAGGGCGGTCCAGGCAGTGTGGGCCCCAGCAGCGTGCAATGGAGCTGCCCCTGGGAGTGCTGGGGAGCGGGAAGGTTCCGTAACCTCCACAAACAGAGGGAAGACCCTGTGCGACAAGGGCTGGGACAAGGCGGAGTCACCCTGCTGCTTCCCCAGGGCTCCCCTCACCCACGCCAGCCAGGCTGCATGGCCCAGAGGTCACCAGGTCCCGTTTCCTTCCAGGCTTTCTGAGTGTGCTTACGTCATAGCTTAGTAGAATCCATGGCACTCATGGCCTTGCGTCTCTGTCCACTCGGTGGGAGTGTCCGGCGCTTTCTGGCACTTCCCTAGTGGCACTGCCATCTGGATGGTGAGGGCAAGGTCAGAGGGGCCAGAAAGCAGCTCCCAGCAGGGACTCGGAGCAGGGAGCAGGGCAGGTTCAGGGTTCCGCAGCATGCAACAGAGCACAGACTGGGTGCAGACCTGTGGTCACCATCAGTGGGCCCAGCAGCAGCCCGGGCAGCTCTGCCCCAGGAGCCACGGGCGTCTCAGGGGTCGACGCGTCAGCCCAGGGTGTTCTGGGTGAACAGCACATCCATGGAGGAGGCGCCTTCATGGTCTGCCCAGATTAACGTGAGGACAGTGCTGGCCCTTGTCATCATCCTCACGCAGCGCGGCCTGGAACCAGTGATGTTACTGCCTGGCGCCTCAGTTGCCCCTCTGGGCAGGGGGTGCAGCCGGTACATTGCCCACAGCTCAGGAAAGCCCAGCGCCTGCAGCGCAGTGGGGAGGCTCTGAGGGCTGCGGCACTCCTGCTCCGTCCAGTTGCCCTCCCTGCCCCTCCCTGGGTTTGGAGCTGGTGTTGAGAGTAATCTCTGCAGGCATGGCCTTTCGTGGCTCATGCTGAGGGCACTGTCCCCTCAGTAGCCTGCTGTGCATCCGGGCTCTGGTGGAGCTCTGGGTACTCAAGAGTGTGGCAAGTGGCAGACACCTGGACTGCGGGCACCGAGGCGTGAATGTTCCCTGGGCATTAACCAGATGGGACTGCCGTGGGGCTGCCGCTAGCCAGGCAGGGCCCCACCAGGGCGTGAGGAGTCGTGCAGGGCACTTTGCTGAGTGGGGGCGGGGGTCAGCTTCCTCCCCAGCCCCACCCCCGGTGCAGCCTGCAGGTGAGCAGAGGCTCGCATGGTCGGACTTGGTGTGCTTCCAGGGGATGCTGGCGAGCCGCAGAGGCTCTGGCTGCGTCCGGGATGCTTGGTGCTGCGTAGCAAAGCGAGGACTTGGCTCACCATGAGTGGTAATGATAGGCTGCTTTATCCGAACTAGCATTTTTAGTGAGCACATTAAATTTGGCCTTTCACTTACGAAGTCTTTTGGCCTCTGTGTTCCCTGGTCTTTCCTTGTTTGGATATTAATGAGTGTTTAAGGGCTTAGTTTTCTCATGTTTCAAATCATCTTGAGACTCACAACAGCTGTGAAATGGATAGCGCACACGTCCTGAAAACCTGGCGAGCGAGGGGCTTCCACAGAGCAGGGGCTTTGTGACCCTCGCTGGGAGGTCGGTCAGCGGGAGACCGAAAGACAGGTCTGGGCGTCACATCCCCACTTGGAACTGTGACCGTGTCCTCAACAGTGGGGATCGCCACACGCGTGTGCATCCACATAGAGCTGGCTCCCAACTGTTGTCTCCCGCCCACAGACTCCGCGTGTAGCAGCGCCCCAGGCTCCGGACCCAGCTCGCCCAACAGCAGCTCTGGCAATGTCAGCACTGAGAACGGCATCGCATCCACCGTGCCCAGCGTCCCGGCTGAGGTCAGTGCACCCAGGGTCAGTGGCCTGCGCCTGACACCTAGACAGTGCCGGTGAGGGCAGCTGGCCAAGGGTCACCCTGCAAGGGCCTTCCGCGTGTTACCCTCCCCAGCATGTTGCAGGAGAGGCCGACCCCACATGGACCCTGCATGACTGTGTCCTGGCAGGTGGGGAGGGAGGGCTTGCACTGAGAAATACACAGATTAAAATGTTGGCCAGGAAACCAGGTGCCTGGGAGACTGCAGGATCACCGAGTGGTCGCATATGGGCACAGATAGGGCGAGGGCTCCGCACCCCTCAGCCCTGCCTTCGTCAGACCCTGAGGGTACAGCCGTGTGGGAGGCACAGGGCAGACTAGGACAGGGCGAGGGGGGTCAGGGTCACAGGTGGGGCCAGTGTCGGGGACACCTGAGTTTATCCAGAGGAGGACGGGGCACCAGGGCAGGCAGCAGGGCACGCCTCACCCACGCTTGGGTTCGGGGTGCCCAGCACCTTCACCCCCAAGACTCACTGCACATCCCCCTTCTGCGAGGCACCGGGGAGTGGTCCACAGCACTCCAGCGGGTGGGCGGGCTGTGGGGCGGCCGCTCGGGAGCTTTCCAACAGCTTGACCAGAAACACCAGCTGCCGTGCGGGAAGGACGGAGTGGGAGGTTCTTTCCGAGTCCCTCCTGCCTCACAGAAGGCCGTAACTTACTAGGTACAGTTATTTCTTCTTAGTATTCAGAAGTGGGTCCTGCCCTTGCGGCGGGTTCCAGATCTTAGCTGGATGTGTGGGTGCAGTGCTTAGCACCTTGGCCTCAGGTCCCCGGCCCTGTGGTGGAAGGAGGTCGTGGAAACCAGAACCGCTGGCAGGAGGGAGTGTCGCTAGTGCTGCCGCCAGGTCACCTCGTACTCGTTTCTCACATTCATTTACTTCGTCCTCTATTTTATTATCTGTATTTTTAACCTTCTAATTTAAGTACTGACTTAGCTTATTAAAATTCTAACCGACCCCCTCTGCCAGTCTGCGGTCACGCCGAGTCGCCTGTCAGGAGAGCCTCAGAATACAGTCTAGAGTGGACTTCCTGTCGGGGACGTGGGCACAGCCCTCCCCCAGGGTCTCTGTCTGGAAACAGCAGGTGCCCCTGCCGGCCCACCGTTTCTCATTAGGCAGATCAACATGAGCAAGCAATTCTCAGTAGTTTTCATTAAGCTACTCTATTTCTAAAAATAATTAGTTTTTTCGTTTCGTTTTGTTTTGTTTTGTATTAAAGCTTGCTGTCAAGGAAAGTGTAACTTCACAGACAGGAGGCTGCTTACTTTGTTCCAGCCAATCCCGTCACAGTGGCGCACTCGCCCTGGCACTCGCAGGCACGTTCCCCGAAGCTGAGCTTCCAGGGACTCCTTTGACTTTGGGCAACATAAACTTCTAGCCTAGGAAAACACTTTTCTCCAGCACTGTTTCCAGTAGTGCTTTAATTGCTCATACCATGCATGTCAGTCAAACGTGAAAAGACCCAAAGGTGGCTGGTCAGGTGCTCGGGGTGGAGGACCCTTCCATTTCCTCAGGGGGCGAAGGGCCGCTGCTCCCTGCTCTGCACACAGGACCGAGTGGGCTGGCAGGCGTGCAGGGGTCCGGGGCCCCGACCTGGTCCCTGGCGAGCTGGCTCCCGCAGGCCCTGCCAAGGGACAGAACTGGGACACAGCCACGACACGGCAACTGCCCCATCACCCTGCAACAAGAAAGAAGTCCTTTTCTAGCCCGTGCTGTAACCAGGCCACCATTGTTACAGTAACCTCATTAATTTTTGACCTAGGAAATAAAATTTTGCATGTTTCTCCACCTTAGTTATGTAGTCTGCCATAAGAACTAGGGAAAAATTAGTTTGTCCACTCATTATTAAAAGCCCTGTGTTACTTAGATTTCTGCCTGCCGAGCCCTCTACGGTGTGTCCCTGCCTCATCTCTTGTCCATTTGGTTCGGTCAGTGTCCATTCATCAAGTGTCCACTGATAGGGACACAGTAGCTAATTGCTTTTACGACATCTGTCAGTAAAATGCAAAAAGACCCAAGCAAAGGTGGCTGGACAGGTGCTCGGGACAGAGGCCACCATCCGTTTCCTCCCAGCGCAGGGGCCTTTGCTCCCTGTTCTGCGAGAACCGCCCAGTGGGGCTGTCGGGGTGTGCAGCAGGACCCAGTCCTTCAGAATGAAACCTGTGTGTTCTACGAACAGGAAAACGTCACACAGCCCTGCGCCTCAGGTTCTGGAGGGCGCCTCACTCGAGCCGCGTGGGCTGCCCTCAGCCCTGCCCTGAGGCTCAGGCCCTCCCCTGCCCTGCTCTCCTGTTTGGGGGCTCTTTGCTCCTCCTGCAGGCCCATGTTGAGTGGCTGAGCCCTTGTTTGAAAGCCCATCGTTCTGCAACTTGCTTTTCAGTAGCGGTTTATCACAAATAAGTGTCCGAGTGACCGTCCTCGGGACGCTGCCACCTCCTGCGTGTCCTGGATACAAACGCACCTCCGTGAGGTCAGGTCCGAGGGCCCCTTCCTCAGGGCTCCTGCTGAGCATGGAGTTCCAGGGTCCACGTGGCTCTGGGCTTTCACACGGCGCCAGCTCGCCCTGCAGAAAGCTCGCGCACACCGTCCACTAGGGCGTTTCTGTTTCCCTGGGCCGAGGTAGCATTACCGTCTTTAAAGTCTTAAACTGTTTCAGATTGCTGGTGGTGAGTGTTTCTTGTGAGTTTATTCCCCTTAGTATGGTTTCTTCTTTCGTCTTTAGTAGGCTGTGTGCTTTTCTTGTTAATTGTTCCTTGGTTTGTGAGCTCTTTATAGATTGACCTTGCCTTGTACATTGCTAATACTGTCACTATTGCCTGCTTCCGCACGAGCAGATTTTTTTCCTTTTATCAGTCATTTCCTCTTTAGTCTCTGCTTTGATGTCATCTCTGGAAAGACATTCTCAGTTACAAAAATTACTTTTAGTGGATTATCCCAGGTTTTCTTCTGATCCCTTTGTGGTAAGTAAGCAAATTGACACGAATAAGGCGAGGACAGACAAGACACTGACAGGACTCCTGTTCGGGGAGTGGACGTGTGAGCCGCGTGAGTGTGTTTGCACCCTGGTGTGTGCTTCACAGTCACGCGCCCCCCACATGCCGCAGGCTGCTGGGCTCGTGTCCGTGCCCGGTGCCGTCTGCGTCCAGGGCTACAGACGCCTCTCCTGGTGGGTGATGCCCCTCTTTGGCCGTCCCGGACCCCGTGTGACAGTCACCATGTGTTCTGTCTCCAGACCAGTTTGGCGCACAGACTCGTGACTCGAGAAGCCTCCGTCGCCCCGCTCCCTCTGTACACGTCGCCATCCCTGCCCAACATCACCCTGGGCCTTCCTGCTACGGGCCCTTCTGCTGTAAGTGGCCCCTGTGGGTCTGCGTGGTGCACTGTCAATGTTGGGGTCCCAGCAGCCTGAGCACCTCGGCTCTGCTTTCCAGGGCGCCGCCACCCAGCAGGACGCCGAGAGGCTCACCCTCCCGGGCCTGCAGCAGCGGATCGCCCTCTTCCCTGGCACCCACCTGGCCCCTTACCTGGGCACCTCGCCCCTGGAGCGGGACAGCGCGGCGGCACACAACCCCCTTCTGCAGCACATGGTCCTGCTGGAGCAGCCGCCCACGCAGACACCCCTCGTCACAGGTGGGTACCCTGGCGCTGGGCAGAGAGGTAGGCCTGTCCGCCCCGACCGGGCTGGACCTGTCACGTGCCTCATCCCGCTCCACTAGAGTGAGAACCGAGTCTCTCGCAAGACCAGCTGCCCGTGTGTGGCCCCTCCCGGAGTTCACTGGGCCTCATGATTTGGGTTTCAGTGCTGGTGGAGCTGAGCAAATGCTCCAGGCCTGTAACTGCACCGGACAGCTAGTCTGTTCTTGTGAGCAGCGAAACGTTTCATAAACATGCACCCTCCAAGGACAGTCATATTTAGAAAAGTACACCTTAGAGGAAAATAGGACATTTGTTCTGAGTCTGCCTCGGCCCGCTGCATGGAGTGCGTTGCAGAAGTGGGGTGAGGGGGCCTGTGTCTTGCAACAGGAGGACAAGCTGCTGTGCGGTCCCCTCCTGTCTTGCTGTCCTTGGCTGGGTGATTGGCTCCCCGAGAGGTGTTGCTTTGGAAGGATCGGCAGCCAGACCAGCCTCGGCTGCACCTCCCTGCCCCGTCCCCCGTGGCAGCCCGGCTCCAGGTGCTTGGCGTGTCACCGGAGGCTGCCCGGTCGCCGTGGCTTGGGCCCTGTGGGCTTGGCTGGGTCTGCAGGGCTTGGCTCTGCGTTCCCACCATGGGCTTCTTCACCTCCCTTGAGTACTTGGCTCTTTGGTTGCTGGTCAAGGCAGAAGTGTGTGCCTGGCCTTGCGTGTCCACATGGCTGGTGCCCAAGAGTGTGCCCTCTGACCTGTGGGCCAGAACTAATGCCACATGCTCGGGCCCCTCCATCTGCTCTTGAGTGCCTGCACTCAGCGAGGCCAAGCCTGGGAAGACGCATGCGGCTGTGTACCTCGTCTCCCAGCTGGGCAGTGGGTGCTGGCAGCCTGGCAGAGTTACGCAAGCCGAGTGTTCCCGGGGCAGTACCAGGCTCCTGGTGGTGGCAGGGATTCTCAATCTGTTGTCCATAACCTTCAGCCCCCACACTTGTTTCTCCACAGCCTACGTGTCCATCCCAGGGTCACTGGCCCTTCTCCTCCTCCATGCCGCACAGCCTTGATTCTGGTCCCACGGGGTCTCCTGTGCTCCTGCAGGGCGAGCCCAGCTGCCGGCCTCTGTCCTCGAGGGCCCAAGCTCCCCATCATCTAGCACAGTGGCTCACCAGCCAGGCGAGCACGCTAGTCCGAGGGGAGGTGCTCACCTGGCCGCGGCTCCCTGTCCACAGCGCTGGCAGGGCCGGTGCAGGTTCTCAGTCTGGATCCCAGCCTTGCCCTCGGGCCCTGTTCCCTCCTCCTCCTCACCCAGCACTGGGTCAGGCCAGCCGGAGGGCGGGGTGGCAGCCAGGGCTCCTCTCTGAGGCCCCTTCCGGGCGTCGGCTGCTCTGTCCTGCCCCGCAGCCACCATCCCCTGCTGTCCACGCACTGTACTTGTGTCTGTGCGCTCACCTCTGCCTGTCCCCGCTCTGCTCACGAGCTCCTGGAGAAGACTCACTCCCTCCTGCCCGGGGCCCTCCCTGCCTGTCCAGTGCGCGCCCAACAGGTGGTCCAGTGGGCGTTCCTGCGATGGGACCAGGTGATGGTCAGGGTCGCACAGGTGGCCTAGTCCTGGCCGGGCAGCTTCCTCTCTGCGGGTCTGCAGGTCAGGCCTCCCTCCTGCTGGCAGGGTTGCTTGTGGGCCAAAGCTAGGACAACGTTCCCCTCGCAGGTACTCTGCACACAGAGCCGGAAGTAGCGAGGTGACCCCTGGGGAGCTGCCTCCCAGGAAGGACTTTTGCTGTGCCCGGCAGGGCCTGACCCTCAAACACCTTCAGGTTGCAGCCTCTGCCGTCCCGAGGCCGAGGCGCAGCCATTGACAGACAGCGTGCTGCGCAGGAGGGGCCCCTGGGCGGGTCAGCGTACAGCACTGTCGTCTCCATGGTTACTCAGCAGCCTTTGCCCGCTTCCTCCTCTTCCCACCCCACTCCCCTTGCTCCATGTTATCTTCAGACTGCTGTCTTCCAGGTCTGGGTGCACTGCCCCTGCACACGCAGCCTCTGGTCGGCGCAGACCGCGTGTCCCCATCCATGCACAAGCTGCGGCAGCACCGCCCGCTGGGGCGCACGCAGTCGGCGCCGCTGCCACAGAGCGCACAGGCGCTGCAGCACCTGGTGATCCAGCAGCAGCACCAGCAGTTCCTGGAGAAGCACAAGCAGCACTTCCAGCAGCAGCAGCTGCACATGGGCAAGGTGGGTGCGGGGCGCAGGGCCTGCTGTGAGCACCTCTGCCAAGGCGGGATGGGGTGCGGGCGGGCTGCGCCCACAGCTCTTCCTCCCGGGGGTCTCTGCTTCACCAAAGAGATCTCTACGAAAACGGTGACCCGCAGTCCCCAGCCCTGGGGCACGCTTGCCACCTGCCCGACCTGCTGGCAGCTTAGGCCTGGCCTCCCTGCAGGGGTCCACCTGCCCATGGAAGCCCCTGAAGTCACTCAGCGCCACCTTGAGTAGGAACGAGTGCTGGGGGCTGGCCTGTGGGATGCCGGAAGCACTCAGCCTGAGTTTCGTCCAGTGCTGGGCCTGAAGAAAGCATGTGGTAGTAGAGGACAGAGAAGAGATAGGCTGCTATGAAACAGCCTGCCGGCCCCTCGGGAGGCTGGACACTGAGTCACCACGTGGCCTGGTCCACAGCATGCATGCAGCCGGGTTACTTGACATGGAGCAGTGGCGGACATGTACAGTGATAAGTCAGTGAACAACCGCACACTAAGTGAATTCAGCCAGCCACAGCGACCACGCGCTGTGTAAGCTAATTCACGGGATATCCCCAACTGGCAAGGCCACAGACGGGAAGTGGGGGGCTGGCTCCAGGCCTGGGCTGGTATGGGAAGGGGTGCAGAGTTCCTTTTTAGGGGGAGAGAAGTGTTGTCTTGAGTTAAATTGTCCATGGGGAGCACACTCTGAGGCCCTCAGTGCCCGCCTGCAGTGGGGAGGATTCCGGGCCCTGTGCGTGAACAGGGCAGTGTCAGATCAGTCAGGTGACAGCCGAGACGGTGCTGGGTCGGCCAGGCGAGCAGGTGGGACAGGCAGAGTGGCTGTGCTAGGCGGAGGCTGACGCGCGTCCGGGGTGGGACGAGGCAAGTCGGAGTGGGGTCTCATCACACAGCTCGGAGCAGCGGGCAGTTTCCCTCTGCAGAGCTGTGGAATTCTGGAATTCCCTCCCTAATGTTTCGGACCTTGATTGACCACAGGAGCCCAAGGACAAGGGAGAACTACCGTGTATCTCAGTAAAAGTGTTACGGAAAACAAAAGGCGGAAGGGTAGACAGGAGCTTCTGAGGCGCTCCCCGAGCTCACAGCCAGCTCGGCAGTGGACAGAACGATTTCTCAACTGTCCTCTCCCCTTGGGAGGACCTCTGCCTGCAGTGGGGTCCTGTGTGGTTCCCCAAGGAGGGGACCGTTGATGGGCAGGGAGGAAAGGGGTCTCCTGGAAGGTCAGGTGCAGGGATCCCATGGGGCACAGCCAGCGACAGGAGGCGGGGCCTTCCCTGACCCCACGCCCCCAGGATAGATGCTGACCACCTGGCACCTCCACCCCGCCTCTTGCCTGGTCCTGGTTCCTTCTCTGCAGTGCTTGGTTCCAGCTCGGAAGGGAAGCTGCAGAGTTCCTCGCTGCAGTCGGAGGCTTGGTTTCTCCAGTGCCCAGGATGGGTTTCCTCCGAAAGCGTTCCTCAGCCGTGACAACCGGGCCCTGCCGGTATCCACCCCAGGGTGTCCTGCTGCAGGCCGGGGAGTGCACGATCGAGGAGGGGGTCCCCTCCTGCCCAGCGGGCACCACAGCCTAAGATCAGCACACAGTGCTGCAGGCCCTCGTGTCAAATGGGGCCACTGAACAGTGCTCACTTGCCCAGGAAAGGCCCTGGCTGGGGGCGAGACGGGCGCCCGCCAAGTGTCAGTACTCCCAGTGTCGAAAGCGCTTTCACAGCTGTCTTTGCAGTGCCAGCGAGGCTTACTAGCTTCATTACATCACTGAGCGGTAGGTAGGAGGTTTGCAGAAGATGGGAAACACCCTTTCACGTTGGCTTATTCTTCAAAAGAGTGCTCTGGAGACCAGATAGTCTCTCTGGGTTTTGTTCCGTGATTGATTTACTGTCGCACTTGACAGCTGATTGAAACATTTACTCTGTGCTTTCTGGGCTGCTCCGAGGGAAGTGCCCTCACCTGGCCCCTCCTCACCGGCGTCCTGCCCTGGGGCTGTGAGGACACCCACGTGAGGGCTGGCCCCTGGGTGGGACGTGGTGGGGACCACAGCAGGGTCTCACTCAGCCTTTTCCACGGTGCAGACGGGGTCAGCCCCCTGCTGCCCCACTGTGTGCAGTGAGGTCTTTGGGGCTTGCGTGCCATCCAAGGGCGCCTTTGCCATCCGCCGCATCCGGCCCTTCTCACGTGGCCCCACTGCCTAGGGGGATCGGTGCCAGGCAGACGCCTCTTCCTTTCTACCAGAAGAG
Source organism: Dasyprocta punctata (assembly GCA_004363535.1). Lineage (NCBI taxonomy): Eukaryota > Metazoa > Chordata > Mammalia > Rodentia > Dasyproctidae > Dasyprocta > Dasyprocta punctata. Next base: position 14,700 of record RJWM01004858.1, read on the forward strand.
CGCGCGCGGAGGCCCCTTTACGGCCCGAGCTGAAGGTGACTCTGGCAGCAGTTTCTGCCCACAGCCCTGCTGCTTGGCTCCTGTAGCCTGGTGTCTCAGTCGTTTCCCTCCGACATGAGTTTCCTAATTTGAGTGTGGAAACGGGGACTTGTTTGGATGGTCTCAACACGAGTACGTCCAACTGTTCTTAAATGCTTGCGTGCTTGCTTTGGCCGTGAACTGCAGACTGGCATTTAAAAATACGTTGTTCCAGATGTGGAGGTGCGTCCTTCTTCAGCTGAGCCCGAGAAGCTCTGGAGGACACGTGGGTGTGTCGTGCCCTTGCCGCTGCCTCCCTGCTGGCTGGCTCCGCCTCGCTGTGCCCAGAAGAGAGCACAGTGTCAGAGGAGGAGAGAGGCAGGCTCTCGGGGGCTGAGCCCTGCAGGCCTGGCCTGGGGGCTGTTCTTCCTCACAGGCGGGGCTCCAGCGTGGGCGGCCGTGCTGCTATGGTGGCGTGGTTCCTAGACTCCTTCCGGAGGGCAGCCTGGCTTGGCCGGTGCCTCCTCGGGTCCCCTGCACATACAGTGTGAAGTGGCCCAGCATCCACCTGCGGCCTGGCAGGAGGCAGCACACCGTCACCCCTGGCCATGAGAGGGCTCCCTTCACGGAAGTCCTGAGAGCTAGGCCTCCTCCGGAGGGCCTGGGGCCTCTGCTCCGGGAGACCTAGAAGGGCCACCTCCTCTGCCTGGGGCCCTCAGGCCAGAGCTGTCGTGGGCCTGGCCATCTTCCGGCTCCTCCACTGCCGCAGCCACTGACCCTCCTGCCTGAAGTACTTCGGGGACCCTGGAAGAGGAAGCCAGGGGCCGTCCTGGAGGTGGAAGCATTGTAACTTGGGAGAGAGCAGGAAATTAAAAAGGGAAGGCCAAGGTCCTTCTACGCTTAACCCGTCAGCCAAGCTGCCGGCCAGTGGCAACGCCCCACCCCTCCCCTTCCTACGGGGCAATCCCCAGGTGCCACCAGAGGCAGCACCGTGGGTGAGGAAAGGACAGCTGCCCAGAGCCTCCTCACCAAGGCTTTTGAGGGCACTGCCACCTGCCCCCTCCAGTTCTGCTGGAGACACTTGCACCCTCCTGCGTCTGGCTTGGGAAGTGAGCTCATTAGAGCAGGCATTTCAGTGCGGCATGGCGTGAAAGTCTGAGCCCAAAAGGCAGAAAGGCCCAGCGCTCTGCTGCCAGCGAAGGATGCTGAAGAGACGACTGGGACCATTGTCTTGCCAAAGAAGGGCCCCACGGGTGTAAGGGGTGGGCAGCTCCTTGGGCCGTGGGCGGGCGTCTGCACTTGGCCTTCAGCACACGTGGCCAGCGGGTCTGGGTGCTCTGCGCTGTCCCTGGGACGAGCTGTACTGCGGGGTTGGTGGGGGTTTGTGGAGACCGAGGCCCACAGCTCTCTGCCAAGGGGAGAGCAGTGAGGACAAAACATCTGGAGAGGGCGGCGAGACGGCTGCCGAGGACATCAGGGCGGGGACGCAGGGCAGCCAGGACGGGCTGGGGGTGCCCTGCGCCTAGGGGAGCAGAGCTCGCCTGTGCATTGGGGGGCATGTGTGGGAAGAAGTGCTCGTAGCCATGCACCTGGGTATGGGGCCCAGGATGGAACCACAGGGCCCTGGGCACGCAGGCCCACCACAGGGGCTGCTGGCCCTGGGGGAGAACGGCCTGGCTGGAAATGCTGAGTGAGAGCCCCTGCGGGACCCCTGCGGGACCTGTGAGCTGCCTGCCAGAAGCGAGCGTGGGTCTGGGAGACAGACTGGAGGTGATTGGATTAGGGAGGGACAGGCGGGGTCCAGGACAACTCTGGGGGGCTGGACCAGATTATAGGAGCCGCCACCCCAGACACAAGGGCCCGAAGGGGTGTGAGGCAGAGGGCGCCCACCCTCTGCCACAGACACTCGTGCACACACTCAGCGGAGTGACCCCCCATGGTGTCCTGGAGACAGCCCGCTCCCTTCAGCAGCCAGGGCAACCCGAAGGCCCCCTGCAAGACGGCTCTGAGCGGACAGTGGTGCCGAGCCAGCAGCCGCACACGGGACAGGGACCAGGGGAGGGAGGACAGTGGGACGGGCCTTCCCGCAGAGGAGGCAGGTCCCAGCAAACCGGGACGGTCACGGTTTTGTCTTTGTGCAAGGAGGGTGGTGAAGATTATAGGAGCCACCCTTGTTTTTATGTCTCGGATCTGAAGAGCAGAACAGCATGAGAAGGTCCCAGGTGTCTGGAGACTGACTTGGAGTTGGGCTGCTCTTCCTGCTCCTTGGCCAGCTCCTGTCCTCCCCAGCCCCGCACAGGCCAGGCTCCAGGGCTACGGGAGGAAGACGGTTTGTCCAGTCAGGTGACACGAGCCCCCAGAGCATCAGCTGTGAGGATGTTTAAGACATGCTCTAAACCGGCGCGAGGCTGTCCGAGCAGCCGCGGAGGTCGGCAGCTTACTTCTCCAAAGTAGGTTTCTCCTGAAATGGGTGCAGAGGGGTGCAGAGGGGTGACCTGACCCTCACACACGCTGTGTCCTCCAGAGCCAGGCTGGGGCATGTCTTGTTCTCTGCTGCCTGCCCTGTCTGTGTGCGTGCTGGCGCCGTGCTCTGGATCACTATAACCTGCCTGTCCCTTCAGCGACTAGCATCCCCGTTTCCTGCTCTGCCCTGGGCTCTGCCTCTGACATCAAGTTTTGCCCAGCCGCCCCGTCCTGGACCCGGGGCTCCTGGCACCTGTCCACCTTGTCACTCGCACCCCGTGCAGGTAGCAGCCATGTGTCTGATGACCCGGACTGGGGAAAGGACGCGTTTAGCGTCCGCGTGGTGCGGCTTAGCAGCCGTGCTTGACCTTCAGATGGCTGACGGAGCCCTCAGCCCATCTGAACTCCTGCATCTCTAGCTCTGGGGGGGACGAGAACTCACCTACTTTGTGTGGGGTCTGCACCGCCGCATCCAGGTTAGGGCCCTGGACAAGTGACGGAACAGTGACCTCGCAGCCGCGAGGACGCGCTGAGATTGAAGGGTCGGGCACCCTGGGGCCGTTCCCTCAGGAGGCAGTGTGCCGCCCGGCTCGTGCTCCAGGGCAGTGCAGTCTCGCTGGGGGCAGCGGGGATCTGTGGCAGTGCATCTGGTTGTGTGTCCAGTGGCATCTTTAAGTTCGGGCATCTCAGGGTGTCCTTCCCCAGTTGGCAAAGCAGGCAGCAGTTCAGGCAGGCGTTCGTTCTGGTCACGTCCTCTGCCAGCCTGTAGCTCAGGCCTTGCTTGGAGTGAACCCCTGGGGCCCCTGGCCAGCTCCTGGCGTGTCCTGCCCTGCGGCTTGCCAAGTAAGGCGCATCTGTCTCCCCAGCCTGGCTGAGTGGCCTCAGCCTCGCCCCACACTTCCTGTACCCCTCTGTGATGCACCCACACATGCAGCGCGCCCCAGGCTTCTCTGTGGCAGACAAGGGCATGTACCAGACCCCCAGGCGCCCATCTTTCCCTGCCCTGAACCTTGTTCTTGCTGGGGACTGTTCCATGCCATGGGGAGCACCCAGGGTCCTGGTCCTCGAGTGGCTCCTGCCAGGCCGGGCCCCGGGTGACCTGTGCACCAGGCCCTTGGTCACACAGCCTGAAGTGCTGAGTTTGTGTCAAGCCTCTTGGGCCTGCATTTGTCTTCTCTGTGTTCCAGATAATCCCCAAACCCAGTGAGCCGGCCCGGCAGCCCGAGAGCCACCCCGAGGAGACGGAGGAGGAGCTCCGCGAGCACCAGGCCCTGCTGGAGGAGCCCTACCTGGACCGGCTCCCGGGCCAGAAGGAGGCGCACGCTCTGGCTGTGCAGGTGAAGCAGGAGCCCATCGAGAGCGACGAGGAGGAGGTGGAGCCCGCGCGGGAGGCAGAGCCTGGCCAGCGCCCACCTACCGAGCAGGAGCTGCTCTTCAGACAGGTGCCCGGTGGGAGCAGTGGGCCGGCGGGGCCGTGTCCTCTGGCTGACGGGACGCTGCCCGTCTGGGGCCTGGCCCGTCTTCCTGGCCGGTGTGGGCCAGCACACTCACACGTCCTGCCCATTGCCCTCTGTGGGCGTCTGTGTACCCGCCCTCCAGCAGGCGCTGTCCCCATTCCCTAGGGCAGTAGCCCCACAGATCCGGGGCGGTCCTCTAACACACAGGGCTCAGAGCCCGTGCTCATGAGCTGGGAGAGACAGGGAGCTTGATTGGTTGGTGAATTATAGAGGGAGGCGAGCTGGTCAGAAACCAGGAGCTCTGAGGGCCAAGGAGGCGTTGGGGAGCAGCCTTACAGATCCAGGGAGTCAGTGTGAGTTGGACACTCATGCTGGGGAGTTGCCCAGACACCGGTGCACAGTCACCAAACTCACAAGAGACTGATGAGAAAGTCAGTGAGTGCTTTGCTAAATTCCAGTGAAAAATAAACCTGGAAGTGAACAGAAGCACCGGCATAGTCAGTCGACAAGCTGGAAACCCTGGTTAGAAGGTGCCCTTCTGCAGACCGCACGGAAGACCTGGAAAGGCTGGCGGGGCTCCCCCGCCTGTTGTGGGAGGCTCAGGTAGCCTCCCCTCCTGCTTCCACTGTGCTCCCCACGGGGGCGCCTCAGCCGGTCCCCAGGACCCTGGAGGGTTGACATCCCCCCAGCCCCTACCCCGTGCACCCGGGCTGACCGCAGTCTCCACAGAGCCAGGCAGACTTTGCTCTGCAGCACCCCATGCAGCCAGTGGAGTGGCTTGGGTCTGGGGCTTCCCATCTGCCTTGCATGGGGCCTGTCCAGCTGTGTGAGGGTGCCTGCGCGTCACCCATGCTCCTGGGTTGGGAGGCAGGTTCCAGGCAGCAGCCAGTGACTCTTTCCCCACAGCAAGCACTCCTGCTGGAGCAGCAGCGCATCCACCAGCTGAGGACCTACCAGGCGTCCATGGAGGCTGCTGGCATTCCTGTGTCCTTCAGCAGCCACCGGCCTCTGTCCCGGGCACAGTCCTCCCCCGCATCCGCCACCTTCCCCGTGACTGTCCAGGAGCCGCCCAGCAAGCCGAGGTTCACCACAGGTGAGGCTGTCTCTCGCACCCAGGCACAGGCTTAGAAGCCCACTTGCCCTCCCAGAGAATCCTGGTGTCCCCACGGGCCATGTGGGCCTCCTGCTTTGTCCGTGGTTGACACCCATTGTTGAGGGCGAGCTCAGGGGAGCAGGGTGCCCATGCGGCCTGGGTAGTGGGGGCTGGACGCTCAGCACCAGGCCCCAGCTACCAGAGCTGGATGAGGCCAGCTCCGTGGTGTCCACGGTGCCCAGCCCTGGCCCTGGTGGAGAAGGATAGCTTCCCAAGATGGCCGCTGGCAACACACAGGAAACTGGGGTAGCTGTCCGTGGTGTTCTGAGCTCCCGTTTCTTTTTAATGACACATGAAGAAAAGCATTGTGTAAACAGAGCGATTAATTTTTCACAAGCATCATAAAGCATCTCACTGTTTGGCATGCCACGAAGACGGCTAAGCTCGCTAGTCTTGGGATCCTGTTCCTGTTCGGAGGAAGACATTGGCAGTAATTATCCCGAAATTGAAGTGCTCTTTTTCAGACAGAAAAGTAGGAAGAAAACTGTAGAGGGCCGCAGAGCTGGCTGGGCCGCTCCTGCACAGGCCTGGGCCACGGACTGCCCCTCGGAGCGGGGAGACCCCATCTCCATGCCTGTGGGCTCAGCCTGTGGCTGGTGGCACACGACTCCCAGGCGCCCACTTTGTTGGTGCCCTGTGAGGCCCGTCTTCCTTGATAGTGGCGCGCACTCTCCCCACAGAGAAAGACACATGGGGAACCGAGGAAGGGGCCGGTGCTGGCCGGGGGTGTGGGCTCAGCCCCGCCCTTGGCCCCTCTGCCTGGCGCAATCATCTCACAGACGGCCCTGTGCCCTGTGCCTGCACCCAGGGCCGTGCTCCTTCCAGAGCGGCGCGGTGGTGGCCCAGCAGCTCTGGCGCCTCCTCAGTCCCTTTAGCTTTGCCACTGAGAAGGCCATGGTGCCGCAGGCCTGTACCAGCTCATCTCTGGGTCCATTGACTGTGGAGTGGGTGGGGCATGTGCGTGTCCAGGCCTGTGTGGGCCACCGGTGTGTGTCTGCACTCAGGTGTGGACACGGCCATCACAAATTCCTGGGCATCGCCGCCTGCTGCCTCCCACTGGCCGTGCTCACCCATCACCCACGCTGCTGCCATTTTTATTTTTTTACCCAGAAGTCTCATCTTCCAGCACTTATCTCTGCTAATGCACCCAGAACCCCTAGGTTCAAGGGACTGATTCCCATTAGCACAGCTTCCCAGAGACCGAGCTGGAAGGTGTGAGACCTAGCACACACCCAGGGCCAGGTGAGCCTGCCTCTCCCCAGGAGTGGAAGCACCGCCAGGACGAGTAACACCAGGGTCAGACACAGGAGTAATGGGCCAAGTGTCCATCTGACGCCACAGCCCGGTCTTCGCAGCTGCCTGCCGTCCTCGGCCCAGACAGACGCATACCAGCCAGTGGATGTCCCGTCGGTGCCCTGCCTGCCACGGTTCCCATTCCCTCCCCAGCAGCCCCATGCCCAGCCTCGGAGAGCAGGTGTGATGGCCCCACAAGGCACAGCACCTCCCGAGTTTGTGCAGTGTGTGCCCCTCTTACATGTGCTCGGGTCCCTTACACCCATGCCTGCTCGCAAGCAGGTTCCCCCCGTTGCTCTAGAAATTCCTGACGACTCCAGCACTACTCGCTTTGGCCCCAGGATCCCAGAGCGACTTCACACAGGGGTTGGCCCGTGACCGGGTACCTTTGCTTTTGAGGGACCCCATCTCTTACTCCTAGGAGCCAGTGGTCCTGCCGCTGAGCTGTCGCCCAGAGCTCAGTGCTGCACCCCCAGCTGTCCTGCTGACCTTCCCTGTGTGTGTGTGCGGTGCACAGCCCAGGGCCTGAGCTCCGCGTCCTGCACAGCAGCCCTGTGACCCCCCCTCCCCACCTCCCGCAGGCCTCGTGTACGACACGCTGATGCTGAAGCACCAGTGCGCCTGCGGGAACACCAACAGCCACCCCGAGCACGCCGGGAGGATCCAGAGCATCTGGTCCCGCCTGCAGGAGACCGGCCTCCGCAGCAAGTGTGAGGTGAGGCGCAGCCGCTCTGTCCCTGCGGCAGTGGCTCCGGGGGACCTGGGCTGACTGGAGAGGGCTGATGGCCCCATGTGGGTTGACCTCCCTGCAGACCCACTCCCCAGGCCTGTCAGCTCAGCACCACCAAGCGGGACCTGGCGGCCATCTCCCAGCCCTGACAGACCCCATGTCTGGCCCCCTGGCCTGCTCCCCCATCGACATCGCCCCGACGCCTCGTCTGCCTCCATGGCCAGCCCGCCTCCCTATGCCGTCCCCCTCAAGGAGTGGTTCCCTCCTGTGCCTGCCGCCGCCCTTCAGGCCTCTGTTGCTCCAGGGCCATGGGGAAGTGCTCAGACCAGGCTGGCTGGCTTCTCCAAAGTGTGCGCTCATACCCCGCGGAGGCTGCCCAGAACCTAGGCCTCGGTTCCCCCACAGATGGGAGTCCCCCGGAGGCAGCACCTAACACAGGAGCAGATGGTCCGTCAGCCCTGAGCCTGCTTCCAAGGCTCCTCCTTCCTGCCCTGGGCATCATGCACACAGGTCTCAGTGGTCCTAGGGGGTGGCGATGGCCAGGCCGGCCCTGGGGCAGGAAGGCTGGGCCCCCAGAGCAGGAGGCTGAGGCGGGAAGCTCAGGTGGAGGTCCCTGCTCCCTCCGGCCCCGCTGGTGGCCAGCCCTGCTGGAGCACAGGTGTGGAGGGAGGGCCTGAGGCAGGGAGCTGGTGGTCCAGACAACCCTGTGTCCCTTTGTGGGGCGCTAGAGTGCTGTCCCAGGGTTGCCCTGGAGTCCCACCAGAGGGGGGCCCACCACAACCCTCCACACGTACCAGGCATCCCACAAATGAGAGTCTGCCCTCATCTGTCCCCGAGCAGCCGCGGCCATGCCGCCATGGAACGCAGAGCACCTCCGAGCCCTGGCTGCCTCATCCCAGCCCGCCCCTCCCTCTTTCACAAGCTGGCCGTTCAGGCGCGGGCCAGTTCCCTCCACCACTTCTAGGGACGGGGCCCAGGGCCCGGCCCATTCCTCTCAGAAGCGCTGTCCTGGAGGAGGGTGACCTGGTGACCAGCAGTGTCTGGGTAAGGGGACAGTTGCACCACTGGGGGGCAGCATCGCCCAGCAGACTGAGGGAAAGCCTTCCTGGTGGCCAGCCGCACCGGACGGGCCTGACGTCCTACCCCATGATGCCCAGGCCTTCCCTGGGCATTACGAGGTTCTTGAGGTCCCTGACACCCATCTTCTGTTCAGCTTCTCCTTCTCCGGGAGGGTCACTCAGGCCAGGGCACTTGGAGGCCATGGTCAGCCAGAAAGCAGGCGGGAGCCAGGCAGGAGTGCAGAGTGAGGGACATGGGGGCGGGTGGGGGGCCCAGGCGCTGAGCGGGGCTCGGGCACAGCAGTGGTGCCTGAATTACCAGGTGGGCGCCGTCCTGATGCGCTGCCCTCCTGGGGCAGAGGGTTCTGTGTGAACCCAGCCCAGCGGGGCACGCGTCGCCTGCAGGCTCCAGCCGGGGCCCTCGTCCCTGAGACGGCAGAGTGGAGTTGCCCGGCCTGGTTGCCTGACAGCTCGATGGTCAGTGCCTGAGCTCGTCCCGGCCCCCAACCCCAGGGACAGCAGCGAGACGAGCCCGCCCCAGGGTGGCAGTGCCTCTGGGCTGGGACGTGTACCCGTGGGAGGTCTGTGTGGTCTCGGGACTTCCTGTTTCATCCATCTCGAGTATCTGTGAGGATGGGTATTGTTTAGCTTCCTCTTCAGCTCATGCTAGCATTCACTTTAGCAGTTCCACTTGTGTATACGGGCCCAGCCTCGGGCAAGTGGGGGCACCTGGCCGCTGGCCTTGCCCACCTCTCCTGCCCTCCACATACACTGCTGTTGGCACCGCAGGCCACGACTTGGGGCACAGCACCCCAGGACCCTTGCCCAGACAGGACGTGGCAGAGGCCCTGCTGTGTCTGCTGTGGGGCTCAGCCCACCCAGCAGCGTAGACTTCCCCGGCCAGGGCTGCTGCCCACCAAATCCCTGCCCTCGTGTGGGTCATGCTCTGCTGGGTCACCCGTCCCTCTCCGCCCTGTGCAGGGAGATGCAGGGCACAGTGCATCTTGCAGGGGAGCCCCCATAGAGAGCCCAGCACAGCCCCAGCTTCGAGGCTCACAAAGGCTCAGACGCTGGGACCTGCAGATCAGTGAGCACTGGGCCAGGACAAGGCTGGAAGCCGAGCCAAAGACAGCGTCACGGCCCCGTGTCTGCTCTCCCTGCGTTCAGCAGGCCTGCGGGAGCTGGCCGCGTGGGACACTGGCTTCGATCTCACATCCAAACCACTTGCCTTCTAGGCACTTAAGCAAATAGCACGATGAACATGGTACCTCTACAGTTAATTTCTGAGACAAACCTGAAAATAGTCTGATTTTATTTAAGGGGTTTCCAAACCGTAGAAGCGCTGTCCTCCAGATCACAGGTCAGGCAGCCACGGCCTCCCAAGCCCGCCAGCCCCTGCCACTGGGGAGGCTCCCAGGACGGTGGGCCCTGGCTCCCCAGGCACTGGCGAGGACGGCCCACCCTGCCTTTGGCGGTCGCTGTGATGATTGATTGCCAGGTCGCCCGTGTGACAGTGAATGGCGGCACGTCGAAGGCTGGGAGTATCTTCTTAAATGACTTTAAAGTGACACTTAGGGTGCAAGTCCACAGAACAGTTTCTAAAATGTTTTTTAAACTTCATGTCAGGCGAGGTTTGCTTTGTTTTGCAACAACCCAGGAAGTGTGTGTGTGTTCCTGCGCCGAGCTGAATTTCTCTCTGGCGAGGGCGTTGTCTAACACGGAGCTGTGATCTCCTCTCCGCTCTGTCCCCGCAGTGCGTCCGTGGACGGAAGGCCACGCTGGAAGAGCTGCAGACGGTGCACTCAGAGGCCCACACACTCCTCTATGGCACAAACCCCCTCAACCGGCAGAAGCTGGACAGTAAGAAACTTCTAGGTATTTCAGAGCCTTCCTTACGTCCCTGTTGGGTTTGATCTCAGGCACCTACGCGTTTCCAGCCCACGGGCCCCGCGGCTGGGGCAGCCGCGCGCTGCAGGAGCGAGCCCACCCTCCATCCTCGGCTGGTCCCTGCTGAGCGCCTTGTACAGGACCCAGAGACCCTGGTCCGCAGGCTCTGCGTGCCGGGGGCTGCTCAGGGCCCTGCTCTGTACACCATTGCAGGCTCCCTGGGGCAAGGCTGAGAGGAAGCCTGGCATGGGCCTGGCCTCCCCCCGCCCCAGGCACCCGAGCACTGGCTGCAGGGCAGAGGCTGCTGGGTTCCCGGGCCAGCCCTGTGTACGTGGATGCAGGAGAGGCTGCCCCAGGAGAAGCGGTAGCAAGGGCTGCCCCGCCTCACCCCAGGGTCTTCAGCAGAGCAGGTGGAGCATGACAAACGCCTTGGGCCCCATGGGCTCCCTCGCTGCAGGGTGGGGGACAGGCTCGTGTGCTCCTTGGACAGAGACCTGGGGACAGCTCCCAGCCATCCTGGGCAGAGGCGAGGACAGGGCCCTGAGGCTCCCTGAACACAGATGTGGGCTGGCCCTCCTCGGGCTGCCTCCTCTGCTGAGCCATCACAGCCGGCATGGCCCCGATCAGCATCTCCCATCGGCGTTTCCCGGGGCAGGAGCCACGGGTCAGGGCTGGCTAGGCGGCCGGGTGTGGCTAGCCCTGCGTGTGGCACACAGGGTGGGGAAAGGCTTGCTCTGGGCCAGACCTGTGCTGGGCAGACAGCGTGGGGGCTCAGTGCCCTCACCCCTCTTCCTCTCGCCACTCATTGCTCCATCCCCTCCCGTCTCACTCTTTCGTTCCTTCCGTGCTCCTTCACTGCCCCTCCTCCGCTCCTCGCTCGCTGATTCGCCCATCCGCTCCTTTGTCTCTCCTGCACTCCAGGGCGCCCTCTGTAGCAGGCACCCTGCAGGAGCTGATCTTGCCTGGGAGCCGTGAGGACCCCGGCACACACCAGCCTCGGGGTGTCGTGCTGCTTCCTGTGTCCCACTGCCTGCAAACGGGTGGAAACAGACATTTGCAGAACTAGGAAGCGGGTAAATGGCAGCCAGCTTTGGAGGCCAAGAAGCCGCCGAAGGGACTTGGTCCAGCAGGCGAGGAAGGGAACCCACTGATGCCAGCAGCTCGGGGACCAGGGCTGCAGATGAGCCAGAGAGGAGCTCGTGTTGGAGGTGGGGCTGGGGCAGATGGAGGGGCCTGCGGTCCCTACGCCGGGACCCTGGCTGCGCTGTCCTGAACAGCTGCTGCTTCTCCAGGATGAGCCCAGCAGGGCTCCCTGAGCTGGAAATCAACCTCCTTTCCCTTGCCCCCCCCTGCTGGGCTTCCAGTGCACCCACCTTCACCCTCTAGGGAGAAGGCAGGAGGCCGCTCAGCGGAATCAGCAAGCCACAGGTCCTGACAGCCACTCCAAGTACTCTGATGCCAGAGTTCACAGTCACTGAGCCCGTCATCAGCGGACCCTGCGTGCCACGATGAGCAGGCATCTGGGGGAGCTGCAGACTAAGGCCAAGCAGGCAGGGGAGGCAGGGCTCAGAGACCAGAGCCTCGTTAGTGTCCTTAGAGAGAAGATACTGTGGCCCACAGCACGCAAAGCCAAGGAGGGAGTGCAGGACGCTCAGTGAGGGTGAAAATCAAAAGCACGACGGCAGAGGTGGAGGAGAGTTGGGCTGAGAACATCTCACGGGAAGTGGAGAGGACAGCAGCAGCAGAGGCCGGAAGGAGCAAGCAGACGGAGGAGTCCCACAGCCCTGCGGGTGCGGAGAAGGTGGGGGTGGCTGCGGAGCGACTGGCGAGAGGGTGTGAGGACCCGCTAAGGGATGGAGGCACCAGAGGGTGCAAGGTTCCAGAGGACCAGGGCGGCCTCAGCTGCTCAGCGCAGCACAGGGCCAGCACGGGCAGCCCATCTGTCCACTCCCGAGGTCTTCATCCAGCCCAGCAGGCTGGAAGGCGCCATGGAGGCCTCTACAGGCTCTTGGGAATCGCAGCTCAGGAGCTTCTGTGTCACAGAGCCCCTGGAGGATGAGCTTGCCAAAGGGAAAGACGCCAAAAGTCCAGGACGCCCAAGGGAGTCCCCGTGTGGCAGCACCACATGCTTCCGGACCACCGTGTGGGCCGCGCTGTCCCAGGCACCTCTGGGCGCGCACCGGTCCCGGCCACGCAGGTCCCGCTCTGCCCTCCCACTCTGCTGTTCGCATCCCAGCACCAGCCCTGCCCCAGAGCAAGGAGATCCGCTCCCTGCCCCAGGCCTGGCATCGTGGGCCCACTCCGAGACGCACCCGGAACCCCGCCTGCCGTCACCCGTACGGCAAGGTCCCCTCAGCCCGCCTCCTGCAGGGATCACCCCAGAATAGTGAGTTCTGTCCTTGCTGTTCAGCTTGTGTCCCCAGTCCAGCTGCCATAGCTTGAGGACCACAGGAAGCAGAACCAAAAGGGTCCTCGGGACCCTGACAGCCACCCCAAGTGGGGACGGCTGCCCAGGGGAGAGGCGGCCATGGCATGTGTCTGGCACAGGCTCCTCGTGTCCCGTGCGGGCAGGTCCTACACTGGGCCCTGACCGGGCTGTCACAGCCGGGGTCAGAGATTGGCTCCAGAGAAAGGGGCCTGCGAAGGCCTGGCTGCTGCATCAGTGTGGGGGATCCTGGATCTGAGGGAGACGTGGGGTGACCGAGGAGAGAGGCTCCCGGGTCAGCATGGGCATGGGAAAGGGCAGAGTTCTCCCGCATGGGACAGGACCTTTGTCACAGTCACCAGTGTGGCCAGGATGAGACTTCAGCCGCCATCAGGATGTCGCTGGGCGGCCCTCCTGGACACTCACGCAGGCTCCCTGCCTCAGACCTCCCCGAGAATAAGAGAAGAGCCGTCTACCTCAAGTCTCCCTGTCCATCTTCAGGGGCCCGTGGTGGCTCGGCCCCCTGCATACCAGTCTTCCAAACCAGTGCCACTTCCCAGGGTGAGGAAGACGGTCCCCAAGCCAGAGGAAAGGTGTTGTAGAGTCACCAGTGGGAGAGTGCTGTGGCTTCTTGAGCCAGTTTCAGAGCAGCTTAGGACTAGGTACTAAATCAGAAGTGAGGCCCCGGATGTGAGTGCCATGGGAACAGGGAGGGAATGCGTGTGAGAGCTTGGAGCTCACTCTCCTTCCGACACATGGTGGCGTCATGCCTGTAGCCACACGTGGTGCTGAGACGAGGGTCATCCTGCGTCCTTTTCTTTCCTGCTAGGCTTGTGTTTTGGAACTCATTTAAATGACACAAAGATATCACCCACTGTCTCGCCACTTGAGGGAGGGCTGCTTGGCTTCTGCTGGTTTTCCTAACCGAGGAACGCCACCGTTCGTATGAGTGTTTCAGACAAAGTAATAGTGGTTTTCTCAGATTCTGTCAGCATTACCCTCATTAAGTGTTTCAGCGCTGCTGTGTGATCCTCCATCCTCTTCTGAGTCCATAAGTATCCAAACTGCAAGGCCCACCATAGCCAGTCCCTGGCCTGGTGACAGGCGCACCAGCAGGCTCGGCTGGAGTGGACTGCAGGCAGTGGCGGGTGATTCACTGCACCGGCCTCATTTAACGGTGGCATCTGACAGCAGCACTACGTGGAGGGGGCCTGGCCTGCGTGGTGCTCGGAAGGCCACTCCTGAGGAGAAGAGTGGTGTCTTTCCCGCCGTCCCCACCCCTGCCACCAGAACACTTGCTGGCCAGCAGACAGACAGACAGACAGACAAGGGAGAGTGGGTCTACAAGCCTCAGGCCAGAGGGCTGTGGCCCAGCTGGGTGACTGACCCCAAAGCCCAGGAAGCCAGAGCCGGGCAGCGAGGGAGCACCTGCTCTCCAGGCTGAGATCCTGCTACCGCGCTGCTTCTGGCGGAGTGCACCGAGCCCCACCGGCTGCCCAAGCGTGAGGCCTCTGCTCCGTCATGGGCCGGCCCCTGGTAATGAGGAAGATGGCTCGTCAGAGGGCCTGGGTTTGAACAGAGATGTTTCTGACTCTCGCTGCAAGGGGAATTCGTCTCCCACAGAGCCCTGGACACCGCCTTCGGGTGCATGAATGTGTGTGCTCACGCTGGGGCGACCTGGAAGAAGTGAGCTTCGCACACCTGCTGCACTGCCTGGGGACGGGACCGATGGGACAGGGCCACTCACGAAGCTGCCCAGCCCCACCAGTTCCTGGGCCGACGCCTCCAGGCAGTGCCCCCGTGGCACCGTGACGCTGTAACTGACAGGACACAGTAGCAGGCTGCTCAGTGCTGCTCGGGACCTGCGCCCTCCGCCTCCCAGCTTCCCCAGCAGACCCCAGGGAGCGCCAGGCAGCAGGGCAGCTGTGCACCCCATGTTCACGTGCGGGAGTGAGGCCCAGGCCTGGAGCCCCACGTCCAGGGAGCTGGGGACAGGAGGGTGATGGGAACCGTCCCACGTAGGACCCGGGGGTCCTGGCACGTGAGGGAGGCACAGCCACGGCACTGCTTCCGTGGGCTGGAGCCTGCTGCCTCGGGCTGAGTGGGAACCCGCTCGCACAGACCCGCGCCTGGAGCGCCACGCGTGCAGACCATGCCACGGGCTCTGAGCCAGGTCCGAGCAGGTGCTGTCCCTGAGCCGGCACTGGCTCCGCAGCTGAGCTGCCTGTACCTTACCCCAGACGGGCCCAAGCCTTTCCGGCCACCCCCTGCCCCCACCCGCCGGGAAGCCCTCCTGGCCTCTAGGTGTGGACTCTGCGGAGTGGGGAGAGCAGAGCCGTGGGTTCACATCCATGCCCTGCACCACGCCTTTCGTGGGGGCTTGCTGGGGACATTTGTGGAGCGTGGCATCACCACACCTTCCGGCACAAGCCAGTGGCACCCGCTGCCCTCGGGCCCTGCGCAGCACTGAGATGAGGGAGGAGTGCCGTCCTCGTCCACGCGGGGCAGGCCCAGCCAGCCCTGAACCTGTTTTCTTCCTCTGCCACCAGGCAGCTGGTGCCAGGGCATAGGTCCCCAAGATCGGAGCAGGTGTTCAGGGCGGGAGCGGGGAGTGGACCTCGCAGCAGTGCTCAGCAGGTGGTTCCTGAAAGGTGCCACAGGCCACGCCCACATCAGCACGTTGCCCCACGGGCTCTCCCGGCCTCCATGATGGTCAAGCTTCCTGTCTTCTGTCCGCTCTGGGGTCACACAGAGAGCGCAGTCCCCCTCTGTGGAGCATCCTTGTCATTGGGTGTACATGCGCCCTGGTGATATGGGGAGCAGGGGACAGACCTGGGTGGGCGTGGGTGGGCGGGGAAGCTGCAGCTCCCGAAGGGCCTTCCCTCCTCCCCAGCGGTTGAGGCCTGTGCCCTAGTGGAGCTGGCAGTGGTGCTCCCGGGAGATGTACCAGTGTCTGGGCAGCAAGGTTTGCAGCAGGCGCAGCTGAGGTGCAGGGCTCCCCTCCCGCCTGCACCTCCCCCGCCCCACCCCAAGAAGAAAACTGTGCCTCCTGCCAGACTGTGCCACACGTGGGGACATTGTCGTTTGCACCAGCCCAAGTGTCACAGTGCCACAGCACCAGTTGAGAATGGAGCATCCCCAGAGCTGGGGGATCCCCGTCCACTGACCCTGTCCTCTCCCCACAGGCTCCCTGACCTCCGTGTTTGTGAGGCTCCCTTGTGGTGGTGTTGGGGTAAGTAGCTCTTTAATATGTGGATAGCGTCCTGTTTGCTCTCAGCGTCCCAGTGGTCACAGAACTGCCCCTCGCCTCCCTTCCAGTGGGTAATTGCTGACAGGCATTTTCCATAGACAGCTGCTGCTGGGCAGGCAGGGTCATGCGTAGCTTCAAAGGCACTGAGAGCGGGGAGCTCGGGCACCTTTCTCGGGAGGGTCTCCTGGCGCGCACACGGGCTCTCGCTCTCAAGCTAGGAGGCGGGACTCGTGCAGACCAAGTTGCGCTTAGTCCGCAGCAGCGCTCTCCTCCAGCGGCCACAAGGCAGGATGTGCTTGTCTGTGTCTGCTTCCAGCCCAGAGCTACAGGCCAAGCTCTCGGGGCGGTGACCATGTTGCCATGGCCATGCGGCATCTGTGAAGCAGCAGTTGGGCTATGGTGACCTCTGTCCTATGTGCAGATGATGTTCCGAGCTAGACACGGAGGGGAACAGGCGGGGGACGCAAAGGCCTTCTATGCCAGCACAGTCCTCTGCACAAGGCAGCCCCGGCCCAGGAATCAGACCTCATTTGCAACAAACACCCACACCCTTTTAGGAGACAAAGGCGGGGCAGAGACAGCTGCAGTCTGTGGGGGAGTTCAGGCCTCCTGCCGAGCCGGGGTGCTGCTGAGGGTCCATTGTGTCCCCTACAGAGGTCACAGACAGGCAGGGTGGTGGGAGCCAGCAGACGGCACACGCTGTCGGGCCGAAGCTGCGGTGTGTGATCACAGGTCCAGGGTGAAGCCCGAGGTCTGGATTCTGTTATGGAAATGAAACAAAATTGTTTTCTTCCTGAGTCTTTACAGAAATCGCTGCTTTGAAAATTATCCCGTCAGAAAGCGAATAAACGGCGTTTATTCATACCACACCAAGCACTCTTAGAGTTATTTTATTTTGTATTGTAAATAGGCTGCAATCTCTTAATTCAGGGCAAGTTTTTGGCCATACTTAAAAAGATTTGGATTTGCACTGCCCTGTAGCCAGCAGGGCTGTGCAGGCAGAATTTATAACTTGCAAATGAAAGCTAAATGCCCGCTCAGACCTGGAGGGGATGGGCCCAAGAAGCCCCTCCCAAATGTAAAACCAGCACCAAGCCACAGGAGGTGGCCAGAGCTTCCCCTCGCATCTGAGCACAGAATGCCCCTGGGTAAGGGCAGGCCGGGCCTGCAGGAGGGAGCAGGGAA
Source organism: Dasyprocta punctata (assembly GCA_004363535.1). Lineage (NCBI taxonomy): Eukaryota > Metazoa > Chordata > Mammalia > Rodentia > Dasyproctidae > Dasyprocta > Dasyprocta punctata. The sequence continues at coordinate 31,619 of RJWM01004858.1, forward strand.
AGTGTGAGCCACAGCCTCCTCAGCCCCCTTTCTGCCCACTTTCCACGCACCCTCCAACAGGAAGAGGGACTGGCGGGTGCGTGGTGCCCGCCCCGACTCAGGACAGCCTCGCCGGGTTGCTGTGTGGCTGCAGGTCCTTCAGCGCCAGCACCTGCCCCTCGGCGACGGGGCCCACTGTGGGCACGGGCGCGTCTGTCCAGATGAGGGAACGGTAACGAGAGAGCTGGCCGCTTGCCTGGAAGCAGCCTTAAATTGGCATTTCAGGGGTAGAAGTTAAAACATCCTTCCTCAACTCTGCTAAATACAGGTTTTAAATTGTTTTGACCTTTTTTTTTTTTTTTTTCCCCAAACCAAATGAAAGAAACTTCTGCCCAGTTCACCCCCTCAGTATTAAAAATTTCCAGTCAGTGAGGAGCGGGTATCCCTGGTTTTCGCTGTGATTGTGGTCAGGGTCTGAGTGTCCCCCAGCCACCCTTGGCTCCTGTGAGCCTCCAGAAGCTTTGAGATTCCCCCAACTTTTTTCCTTTTTACCACGTCTCCTGTGATTCTCCGAGAGACTTCCCTCCGCGTTTCCCCGCCGCCTCTTTTCCGACGGTACTGCAGAAATATACAGCGGGAGCCATTCTCACTTTCCTTCCCGTTCATTCCTGCATCGGCAGTGGCGTCCCCCGTGCCGCAGACCCTGCGGCCCCTCTCAGCACCATAGTCTGACCTGGGGCACCAGCGTCACAGGACCTGCAGCAGAGGGGGATGTCAGGTGATACAGTGACTGCCAGGACCCTGCAGCGGCACGGGCTGGCCCTGGCCCCTTGTGGGCTGTTTCTGGCCGGCCCGGCAGCCCCTGCCTGTGGCGGCAGCAGCCCCTGGGACCAGGAGAGAGGAGCACACGGGACCTGCGGGGCAGGCAGTGTTGCCTGTCGTCCCCTCCTTACTGCCTTGGCTCAGCCCAGAGGCCAGGCCCCTGGAATCTTGGAGGGAGCTCTCTGAGTTGTTTTGCCCCCGTAGGTGTAGACCCTGGGCCGACCCGCACAAGACACTGCTGTCCCCAGAAGCAGGGGAGTCTCTCCTGGCCTATCTTGTCTGCGTTTAGAGCTGAAGTAACCAGCCAGGGGAGTACTGCTTGTTGGGTCACTGCAGAGAATGGTCACAGTGTTGTTTAAGCCAGAAACCCTCCGGAGGAGTTGGTGTCGGTGCTGCAGAGCAGGGCCGTGAGGGGAAAAGCGTCCTTCGGACACGGGTTTGATCGCAGAAGAGAGGAACCCTCACGGGCTGTGCTGCTTGGGAATGTGTTGCTCAGATGGCGAAGCTGCGAGCCCGCCTGTAGTGATCGGCTTCTGTCAGGTGGCCTCTGGCCTGGCCGTGGGCAGGAGCCCAGCTTGATAGGCCGGGGCCAGGCCAGGGCTGGGCCGGGCCGGGCTGGGGCAGGCACAGGCGCAGTACCTTTCCAGCATAGGATTTTCAGCCGCCTCAGAGGCCCGTTGCATCACGTTGGATCTGCAAACCCGTGCTGACATAAGGTTGTCAAGCCATGGCCAAGTAGGGCCTTCTGCAGGCTGGGTGGCTCCCAGGAAAGGCCCCGCTGGCCCCCCAGACTTTGTACCCAAGGGCACACTGCAGGGAGACTGCTCAGGTGCCCTCTGACCCCACCCAGGTTCCGCAGTCTCCCCGCAGACCTGGCAGTCAGTCTGCCTCGCGTCAGCCAGGCCTGGAAAACGCAGACTCACAGGTCATTCGTCTGTTGTAGTGGAAGCAGCTGGCAGAGCTGACTCTGTCACCCAGGCAGAAGCTTCACCCCCAGTCCCAGACAGCGCTCGTGCGTACTCGGAGCTCTCCACTAAATGCAGCACAGAGCAAAGCCACACTCAAGAGGCAGCCGAGGAAGCCCTTAAATTCATTTCATTCGTTGTTAGAGTAACACCGGGCTCTGGGACACAGTAACCCTAACATGCTTGCACGGGAAGGCCCCGCAAAAGGGGCAGACACACGTGTTGCTTCCAGAGCATCCCTTCTGTTCTCTGTTCAGTGCACTTTGGCCTATCCTGAGAAACAGTGGAGCCCAGCATGGTGGGGTCCACCCTGGCAGAGAGTAGGTGGGGCTACCGGGCCAAGCACAGACCTTGGGACCCTCAGGGTGGAGGTGGTGCTGACCGGGGCACACTGTTCCCGCAGGTGGACAGCGACACCATCTGGAATGAGGTGCACTCGTCGGGCGCGGCTCGTCTGGCTGTGGGTTGCGTGGTGGAGCTGGTCTTCAAAGTAGCCACGGGAGAGCTGAAGGTCAGTCAGGGCTGGCAGCACTGGGCTGGCCACCTCGGTGGGGAGGGGCAGCCACGGCCTTTCCCCTGGATCGGGCTCAGAGGGCCCTACTGCGGGCTCCTGTCCAGGAAAGGGCGAGCCCTGCCCCCAGGGGAGCCCCTCAGAGGTCAGTCCTGGGAGTGCCGCGTGCCCTTCACGGTTGCCTAGGGTCCCAAGGCACTTCGGCGTGTGTGACTTAGCTTATCAGAATTGGCCACTTCACAGCTGACGCATTTTTAAGGTACGAATTTAAAAGGACAGCAGGGCCTGGCTGAGTGGCCAGCAGCTGGATTCCCGTGCCCTGGGTCTGGCACTGACCTGCTGCCGCGCACTGCCATCCGTGAGGAACCCTGGCCGCACAGCTCGAGAGATCGGAGGGGAGGCGTCTGCGCAGAGAGCTGCAGGGTCCCTCTGATTCCGTGGCCACTCTTGGCAGGTGGCAGGGTCTCGACCCACTTGCTTTCCTTTGACCTATGGGAGGTCTTCTAACCGCAGGGTCACTTGGAAAGTGAGGTTACCATGTCCTCACATGTGATGCCCAATCCGAGCCCCGTTTTCACAGAAAACTTCTTTGGGTCCCAGGAGAGCTGGAAACCTGCAGTGCAGCCCCTTTGACCGCTGCCTGTCGTCTCCCTCTGTGTGACAGGCTCCTTTCCCCGTTTCTGGGAAAGGTTCTGGGTTTGCCCGTGCTGGGAGACCAGCTTGTCCGTCCCTCTTGCAAGCAGTGTGGGGTCCTTGGAGGAAGGAGCCAGCTCAGCCTCTGCACAGCTCTCGCTGGAGGCCGCCTGCACGCTCGGCCACAGGAGCCCTGTATACATCCCTCCTCGCTGCGTGGACGTCAAAGACATAAATCATGTACCTTGTATAAGCTCATCAGGGCGTTCTTGCGGGAAACTGCCTTTCACCCACGGATGCGTGGCAGTGAAGGCCTCAAGGGCCGGCGCTGCTGCTCAGCTACAGCTGTGCTACTGCACCAGCAGTTCCTCCTGGGCTTCAGAGCAAAAGCCAAAGCAGCAGCAGGGTTGCCATGGGAACACCCCCAGACCACAGGGTGCTGGGAGCCCCCAGGATCGGGCCAGCTTCAGGACCAGGAAGTGGGTGTTGCAGTATTGAGTGTCAAAGGGTGGAGCCAGCACCTGAGTTTGCCTCCTGACCTCTCCACTGCCTTGCCCCATCCCGGGCCAGCTTGCCGCCCCCAGCACAGCCATCAGTGGCCAGCCGCCCTGGGAGGCTATCTAGGAGCTGACCATGTGGCTTTCTGCTGTGGACGAGACGGAGGCTGCCTGTGGGAGCAGCCTTAAGCCACAGTCAGAGTGGTTTGCAGATGGCAATTGCCGGTGTGACAGGACAGGGACACACAGCCAAGTTACTGCCCACCTCAGAGCATTTCTGGAGTGGGAATACAGCTGCGTGCTGTGCATGGTGCCCACACCCGGGACCCTTACCCTCTCACCTGCACCTGGGTCCCCACCAGGTGGCAGCTGGTCATGAACCATGGGCACCGCGAGCACCCCAGCCCCCATGCCTCCATGGCTGGCTGCAAGCCCTGCCAGCAGCTCCCTGAAGACGAAACCAAGACAAACTCGCCTCTGCCCTTAGCAGCTGGTGTCCCGGGAGGCTCTGGAAACCAGCAGGCCCCTATAACAGCAGGACAGAGAACTCCGAAGGCTCACAACCACTCTTGCACATTGCTCCATGGCAGTGTGGCCAGGAGGTGGGCGAGACCGTCCTCCCCTAGGTCTGGGTTGGCTGAAGGTGCTTGTGACGACCTTTTTATGGTTCAACTGCGTCTCCCCACTGTCTGTGTCACCCACAGAACGGCTTTGCTGTGGTCCGGCCCCCAGGACACCACGCGGAGGAGAGCACGCCCATGTGAGTGGACGCAGAGGACGGGCGGGCCCCGCGGGCGGTGCGCTCTGCCTGCAGCGTGGCCCGTGGCCGCGTCTCCCTTCCCCAGGCTCCAGAGCAGGCCAGTGAGGGTGCAGGTGCTGAAGTGTGTCCACTCCCTGGGAGCTCGATAAGGAGACAGGAAGTGACAGATGGGAGGAGGGACCTCGGCAGAGGGGCCTGCGTGGCCTCTGGCAGTTGAGTTTGTTGCCAGACTTGGGGGAGGAGTCCTCTGTCTCACAGAGTGAGCTGATGTGGCACCCCAAGGCTGAGCGCAGCCGAGGCCAGGCCGAGACCCCTCACGCAGCCTTGCAGCTGAGCTGCTGCCTGCTGGGCACAGTCACTTCCGTCGGCAGCCATTTGGCTCTGTCTGGGGTCTCCTGGGGACCCACCACCCACACATCTCAGGTCTGAGTGTGGCAGGCCTGCCCGGACGGGGTCCACTCGGACTGACCCGCACGGGGCACTGAGTACCCAGGCCACTGACAGCTTCGGTGTGAGGAGGGGGATGCGGCCGGCCCTGGGGCACCTGGGCACCTGACCCTGAGGGGTGCGTGGCGACTTGTCGGGTGGCAAAGCAAGGAGGCACTGCCTCAGAGAAGCTGGGAAGCACAGCGTGGCCCAGAAGCAGCGAGAGCAGGATGGGCCTTGGGCGGGCTCACCAGGGCGTGCAGGCCACGCCTGTTTAGACAGGACCATCCTTCACGCGCAGAGGAGAGACGCCACCCAGGGGTGAGCCGGGGCTGGGGACTGCCGCGGATTCCTCCTCTGAGGTTCCCGTTCTAACATGAACCCAAGGCCTCAGGCGGTCCGAACCAGGAGTCCCAGTGTCACCCCGGGCACCTGCATGAGGCGCTGTGGCAGGCGAGGTGCATGGGCTCTCAGGGGCTGTGGTTGGAACACAGGCGTCTGACGCTCCTGTCCTGGAGGTGAATTAGACAGGAGAACTGAGCGGGAGGAGGGCGTCGCTCTCACTCGAGTTCCCCCCTAGCCTGTCTTCAGGGGCTTCTTGGTGAGGTTCCCTAACCCCAGCTGATCGCGGGGTAGTAGGAGCAGCACTCTCTGGGTCCAGGGTGGCTAGAATAGGCGACTTCTGCATATTGCGGTGACATCCCTCACGATGTCGTAGGGCTCCGTGCAGTCCTGGGGGGCCCGTGAGCTCAGCCGCGTGCACACAGGCGGAGGAGACCTTCTCACTGGGGACCTCCGGGCAGGAAACGGGACCTGTGGTGTGTGGGTGTGTGTGTGTGTCTGTGACGCGTGTTTCCTGCATCTGTGTGCCTGTGTGTATTGTGTATTTATGTAGTATGTGTGTTGCTAGTACGTGTCTGTGTGATGTGTCTGTGTGTGTCGTGTGTGTGGGTATCTGTGTACACGTCATCTGTGATGTCTCTGTGTGCCTGTGTGTGCATCTGTGTGCACATGCGTGTATGTGTATCCAGGTCTGTGTGCGTGTGTGATTGGTAGTGTAGGTTGTGTCTGTGTCTAGGTCTGTGTCAAGAGGGCAGGCATGTGTATATTCATGAGGTGTGTGTCTGTTATAGCTGTACGCGTACATGTTTGTACCTGTATAGATGTGACATGTGTACGTGACTCTGTGCATGTTTCTCTGCCCATACTTTTAGTGTTTGTCTACAAATGCCCGTGTATACCTGCCTGCATGCACCTGTGTCTCTGTGTGATGTGTGCATGTGTCTGGTGTCTGGGGTGGAGCGTGGCTGTGTGGCGTGTGTACACGTGTGTCTGAGCCTCTGTGTGAGGTGTGCGTGTCTGGTGTCTATGGTGAGAGCGCGGCTGCGTGGTATCTGTACACGTGTGTCTGTGCCTCTGTGGTGAGAGCGTGGCTGTGTGGCGGGTGTACCTGTGTGTGTGCATGCTGTGTGCCTCTGACGTGTGTGTACTAGCATGTGTGCCGTGCGTGTGTGCGTGAGCGTTCAGAGCCCCGTCTGTGCTGGGCTGGTTGACCGGCAGTGCCAGCTCGGGGCCCGGCTGTCAAGGGCAGCTCGCGGGATCTCAGTGCCCTGGAGGGTGACGGGCACCTCTGCCTCCTGCAGGGGCTTTTGCTACTTCAACTCCGTGGCGGTGGCCGCACGGCTCCTGCAGCAGCGGCTCAGTGTGAGCAGGATCCTCATCGTGGACTGGGTGAGTGCCTGCCTTGGTTCCCCTGGCCATGGGTGCGGGCCGCGGCCTTCCCTCCTGGCTGCCTGGCCTCGGGCTTTGCGTGCCCAGAGCGCCGCAGGTGTGGCCACAGCTGTGGGGACTCTGCCGCGTGCTCTCCACCCGCTGCGGGCTCCCAACCTGCACAGACGCGAGCCATGGTGGACGGGCAGCGGCCAGGGCTGTGGCTCAGCCCCAGCCCGAGGAAGGCAGAGTCCGGGGTCTCACCCCGCTTGGCCTCCTGCGCAGGGCCCTGACCGCTGCCCCGGCAGTGCTGTGTGGCTGCAGACCTCAAATCCCTGAACTAGCAGCGAGCAGCAGGGGCTCGCCTGCCCCTTCTGGGCACTGTCTATGTACATGTGGAGCATTCTGGTGGGGATCTAGGACAGTTCTGTTTTTAACAAGGCCATCGGGTCGGGTAATGACTTGGGTTACTGAAGACCCTCTCGGTTCAGCAGCCGGTCCCAGGCAGGGCGGCCCAGGCAGCAGCTGAGGGGAGGTCTGGTCTTCTACACCCTGCCCCGGCCCACTGTGGCCCTTCCTCAGGGACTCAGTGGGTGGCAGCGTGGCCACGTGACTACATCCTGGGCACAGCTCTGTGTCCAGCACACGGACGGGCCACGGAGGCAGTGTGGACCTGCTGAACCACACAGCAGCGCGGATGAACCCCACGCCGCTCCCTGTGTGCGCTGCCCCCCCCCCCGTCCCTGTGCTATGTAGAGAAGACGGCAGGAAGCAAGCACAGGTCCCCTGTCTGGAGTCACTGGCTTCACGCAGCTCCCCCAGGCATATGGCTCTGGCGCACTGGGTCAGGGGCAGCTGTAGCTTGGCGGGGGCCCTGCTGCTCTCTGCTGCTGCCCACTGGGACCCGCGTCAGGGTCGGGGACATGGCTGGCAGTTCCAGGGTGGGCCTGAGCCCGGCCACGCCGCTTGCTCAGGCTCTGTCTCCCTCCTGATGAGGCTGAGGTAGTGTCTCGCGTCACAGCGAAGCACTGGTCAAATGGCTCTGCAGTCGGCTGTGCGCAGGGCTGCGGGCTGCTGGGGAGCCTGTGGCAGGGTCCTTTCCACGGCACGGCTGGGCAGGAGGCCGCACTCTGAGGCCCAGCCCTGCCCTCAGCCTCTCTGCTCTCGCAGGACGTGCACCACGGGAACGGGACCCAGCAGGCTTTCTACAGCGACCCCAGCGTCCTCTACGTGTCCCTGCACCGCTACGATGACGGGAACTTCTTTCCAGGCAGCGGGGCACCTGACGAGGTGAGTGGGTGTGGGCCATCTGGGGGTGGCCGAGCAGAGGCCAAGGGCACACGGCTCCCACCCACCTGCGGCGCGAACGGTCCTTCCAGGCCCAGCATCCTCGCACTGCACCAGGGCCCGTTTTCCCTGGAGGAGCGCCTGGCTCCAGGTCAGTAAGCTGAGGCGTGACAGCCGGGCCTGGCCCTCCTCCTGCAGGGCGGCTGGCGGCTCTGGCTGAGGCAGAGCTCTGGGCTCGGCCCTGTCTCCCCTCCTGCCCATGCCGAGTGAGCCCCAGGATGGCAGTGCCCACCCTCCCTCCGAGGGCCACGTCCCACTGCTTGAGAGCGAGCGGGGAGGGCAGCAGTCGCACACATTCCCCGTGCACCCAGCGACGCGGTCCTGCGGCCCTGAGAGCGCACAGCCAGGGCGACCCTGAGAGACACAGATGGTCCCCCAGCCCCTCCGGTCTGGGGTCCGCGAGAGCCTGAGCCACCCCTGGAGACACTGTCCCTGTCGCCAGCAAGCCGGGGCTGTGGGTGACCACACACAGGGAGCCTGGGATGCGCCTGAGCCCCACCCGTGTCGGGTTCCTGCCAGCGCCTGGCATGAGCTTCCTCCTTCTGCCCACAGGTGGGCACGGGGCCAGGTGTGGGCTTCAACGTCAACATGGCCTTCACGGGCGGCCTAGACCCCCCCATGGGAGACACGGAGTACCTGGCCGCCTTCAGGTGAGTCCCTGGGGTCCCGCTCCGTCAGGAGGCCTGTCCCCCGCCGACTCCTTGCGGTTCCCCTGCTTGTGCTCAGGGATGCACTTCGGTCCTGAGGCAGAGACTGCTGCGCACCCTGCGCGAGCGCCTGTAGCTGGGAAATAAGTCTCTCTGCCCCTCCATCGGCCCCGCCCCGGAGCTCCCCTCCTCCGCGAGGTCTGCAGGGTGACTGCTCCTAAGCCAAGCGTTTGCTCTGGTGTCACGGGCTGGGCTGTCGGTGAGAGTTCCTCAGCCCGAAGGGTGGCCCGGGGCACGGATGTTCTCCTGGGGTCACCGTTGTCCTCCTGAGGGCGGCTTCCGCCCGCACGCTCTGTGAGAAGGTCTTCCTCCACCTCCCACCCCAGAGCCAAGGTCTTGTCCTGACCTGTGTGCGTGTACAGCGTGCGTGCAGAGGCGCGTGTCTGGCACATGTGTGGAGGACACCTCTCCGTGCCCCTGTGGGTGGTGCCCTGCACACCATGCACATCTGTGCCTGTGGACACTGCCTCTGTGGTGCCCATCTCCGAGGATGAGCACGAATGCGTGTGCACACGTGCAGGCGTGCGCATGTCTCTGCCCGTGTGTGCATGTCTCTGGTGGGTGAGTCGGCACGCAGACACTTCTGGAGGTTTGACCCAGGCTCCACCCCGTGCCCCCTGGAGGCCCTGCTGAGTCACACCCCGCTCAGCACCTGCCGGCCATCCTACCGTGGTCTGTGCTCCCAGCCCCACTGCAGAGCAGGTCAGGGTCTGCAGCCACTCGGTCGCGTGTAGGCTAAGGAGCAGAGCAGACCCGCGTTCCGTGCAGAACTGGCCTCCGCGGACCGCACGGACGCCCCGCAGCCCTCCCTCTGCTCCGGGCCTTGGGTTTGCGGCGGCTTCCACCCTGGCCGGAGGTCGTGTCACTCTGACCCTGCCCTGCCTTGCTTAGGCGGGACTTCCATAAACACGCCTGAAATCCGCTGCTGTGACGCTGCAGCTGTGAGATGTGGGTGTTGTGTGCCCCACTAGCGTCAATTTGTCATCTCCCCACCCGGAACTGGTGCTCCAAGAGCAAAGCGTCCAGGCCGGCGAGCTGTCAGTACTGCTGGGAAGAGAGAAGCGGACCTTCCTCGGTGTGGACACCAGAGGATCCTTCCAGATCACACCTGAGGCTCTCTGGCCCCGGGCGGGACTGGGTGGAAGCCAGGCGCCGTGGCCAGCGTCCGAGTGGACCTTTCTTTCCGGAGCACTTGGCCTCTGCCTCCGTGTCCTGCCCGGTGTGTGGTGATCGCGCCCTACTTCAACGTCTCAATAGCTTCCTTGAGAAGGAAAATTGTTTGGGGTTTTTTTCATTGATTTTAATGCGAAGTAACACTTTGAAGTTTACAATTTATGGTTCCCTGGGCATCAGATGGGGGGAGAAGGGTCAGAGCCTGGCTCCCCCTTCTTCCTCAGCCTCCCGCCCGGGGGCCCCGGGGACAGCGCGAGCCTCAAAGGCAGCACCTTGTTAGGCGGCCGCTCCTCGCCTGCCGGCTCGCGTTCTCAGGGCATCAAGCCTCAGATGAAGGAAAGATAAGAAGATTGCCTCTAATGAGATCCAGAAGCGGCAGCACTTTCTCCTCGGGCTGGAGACTCGAGCAGAAGAGGGGCCGTAACTCAAACCAGTCCGTCCCGCGCCAGATGCAGCTTTGAAGTTCGCCGCGGGCAGGCCGAGCCGCTGGCACTTGGGCACAGAGCGATGTCCCTTCCTTGGCCCTGCTGTCCGCCCTCGTTAGTGACCCCGGCACAGCCCTGCGGCTCCTGTCAGCTGTGATGCAGACAAAAACGTCCGCTGTAGCAGCAGAGCTCACCAGAGTCGGCCGGGGGAGTTTCCTCACCGGACGGTGGATGGTAGTCGGTGTCCCTCACGCTGGGCGCCGGGCCAGCCCTGCTCAGCCTGCAGCCTCGGACTCCGTCAGGCACTGCGTGCTGCCGTGCTGAGCGCTGGCCGCTGGCCGCCTGCAGTCTTGGCACAGCACTGCCTTCCAAGGGCTACGCATCCCAGGAAGTGGGGTCCTGCGGCAGGGAGGGGACACACCTGGAAATCCAGGTGCCGGGCAGCCATGGGGCGGGCAGAGGAAGGGAGAGCAGGCCCATCGGGGGGCCAAGCCCCGGGTGACAGAGGGCAGGCACGCGCCCCGTGGAGGTGACATGGGGCCAGACCCCATGAGGCTCTGGAGGGAGCGTTGGAGGCCGCCGGCCGCTGCAGCCCACCCCCATGGTGGCCGTGGCCAGGGATCGCAGCGCCCCGTCTCCAGGGTGTACAGTGGGGATGTGGGGCACAGAGGCACTGAGCAGGCAGGGGTTTCTGGCTGGGCTCAAGTCCAGCTCTGCCCTGCGGTCCGTTCATCCTCACTGGCCTGTGCCGGCAGGGTCCTTGCCGGCACGCGCTGTGCCACCAGCCCTGCAGGGGCTCCTGCGCCAGGGCTGGCCATGCTCAGGAGGGATGGCGTGGGTAGCTGTCCCATGTGGATGCACCGGAGGCTCCCAGGACACAGGCGCGGGACACTGCAGCCGCGGGTCACAGAGGCACCAGCTCCCACCCTCACTCTCAAAGTGAGAGCGCAGGTGGCGCACGGCGGGAGTATTCCGGGGGTCAGCACGCCCGCATTGCCCACGCGGTGCCGTGTAGAACCCAGTGCGTCGTGGAGAGGGCAGCGCTGCCCATGTCAGGCCGGTCCTGGGGTGTGGGTGTGCGAGCTTCGCCCTGGCCTTGGGCGCTGCCTGAGAGGAGGCGCTCGGATGGGCAGGCAGTGCCAGCTGGTCAGTGTGGCATGGTTGTGTGCATGGAGGGCAGAACGGCCCTGAGAGGCCAGGGTGGCATGACCCTCAAGGGCCTGCTCCCAGCAAGGCGTGCGTGGTGGGCACAGCCCCGTCAGCTGGCCGCGTTCAGAGCCCCCTCAGACCCTGGGCTTCACGTAGCCCCGGGGTGGGGGGGTGTGGAGGTCGTTCTTCCCGATGCCAGTTGGTGGTTCTTAGTTGGCACGGGGTCTCGAAGACGATGCCGTGGCTGTCCCTGAGGAGTTCTGCAGGTAGCCGGGCCCCACTGCCTCATCTAGTTGCCGCAGGGCTCATCTGCCAGCCGCAGAAGGGCAGGGCCAGGGCGAGGCCTCGGAGAGGTGTGCGTCACTGCCACGGCCACCGCAGGGGAGCCGCTGGGCCCTCTGCTGCCCGAGCCCTCCGGGGCGGCTGCATGATGGCAGTGTGAGGCCCCGCCGCCTTCCTGCCCCCAGGGCTGCATCTGTGGCAGCCGATTCACCCATTCCCTGCCTCCAAGCAGGCGGGCTGTTCCTCTGCCTCCGCCCTGCCCTCCCTTAGCCTGGGAAAGGCCGTGCGACCTGCGACCTGCGACCTGCGGAAGCACCCTCCTTGGAAAGACGGCCTGAGAGAAGGCCCAGGGCAGGTGTCCAGGCCCCTCCTTCAGACTTCAGTCCTGGGTGGGGCAGAATTGCCTCCCTTTTCTTGGAGCACCAGTTAAACAAGGACGTGTGTAAGGTGAGGGATGGGGCGACGCATCCCAGTACGGCAGGGAGTGTCTGCAGTACTGTCTCAGGCACAGAGGTCACCTCCCCGTGAGGAGCAGTGACAGGATGCTGAGACACCCCGAGCACCCGCCTCGCAGTCACCCGAGGCCACCGCCAGAGCGCTAGCAGGTGTCTCGGGGTGCAGCCTGAGGTGCAGAGCCCCCGTGCGCCAGGGGCTGTGCGAGTCCAGCCGCCCACACGGCCCGAGGGTGACGCCACACAGGGAGTGCGGTCACCAGGGCTTCTCTCGCTGGGAACTGCACTCGGCAATGATTTCCCGGACAGCCTGGGGGACTCGGAGAGGTGTGGCTCAGCAGTGCTTCAAAGCAGGGACTAAAGCGCACGGCTGTGCATGGCTCCGGGGGCCCTGAAGTGCCCCAGGAATGGCGCGGCGTCTGCATAGCTGTCTGGTTTGTGCTGAAATCATGGACTGGCTTTCAGTCCAACCCAAACCACTGCAGACCCTGCGCTGCTGTGCCCAGAGGAAGGCACGTGACAAGACCTTCATTAACATCGGTAAACCAGCCTCCCTGGGATATGTCGGGAGGTAGCAGAGCAAGACCCAGGACCTCCGCAGGGCCTGGCTCGCACCCATCAGGGACAGGCCACACCAGCCCTGGTGTCCTGCCCCAGAGATGCCACAGCATCCTCCACCTGACTCACCAGCATCGCCTAGCGCCCAGCCATCCAGGCAGGATTGGGACTTCCCACGCCAGGCAAACGCTTTCTTTAAATGTTTGTACTTCATGAAACAGAGCAAGCCTGGCTCGGGGACTCAGAGCAGGACAGGGCCGTGTGGACGGGGCCGGGACGGGGCCGTCACCGCAGAGCAGGACAGGGCCGTGTGGACGGGCAGGGCTCACACAGCCGGCAGCACCTTTGCCCCGCTTCTCTGCTCGCACGTGTCTCCATCTGGTCAGCGGGACTGTCAGAGACACGGCGACCTTGAGTAACTCAGTTCAAGATCTCATGGCTCCGGGACTGAAATCTGCCCAGGAGCCTGAGGCGGGAAAAGCTTGCTGGCCTGGCCTGGGTCCCCTGCCTGCACTCTTGCACCCTAACGATGGTCCTGAGGGCCATCCGGGTCCCTTCTGCAGCCTGCTGCAGGGGGGTGTGGTGTCCTCAGACCGGCCACTCAGTGCAGGCCGAAGCGGTGGCGTCACACGTCTGCCACGTGGCAGGCCGAGCCCGCCTCCCCTGCCGAGCTCTCCGGGCTTGCAGCACTGGGCAGTGAAGGTTCTGGTTTGGTTGGGCGCTCAGGCAGGACCGGTCACCCTGTTCTGCAGAGAGGAGTGCAGAATCTGCCGCCTGTGTGGTTCTCTGGGTTTTTGTCCCTGCCGCCCCAGGAGTCTGAGTTACTGTGCGATAGATCGCGATCCAGGGCGGTTCAGGACTGGGTCCTGAGCATTGCGTTTCCTTCAGCCAGAATCAGGTCATTGCACTGAGAGGCAGGGCTGCATGAGGAACAAGGGTTTGGGGTTCTCTGTGGGCGTGAGGGAGGGACCTCCAGGCGCCTCCCCCTCATCAAAAGGGCGTAGTGACCCACCATGTGCCACAGAAGCCAGCAGGCCAGGGCGGGCAGCAGTGATGTGTGCACTTCCCCGGCGGGGCTTCCTGGGGCCTGCCTCAGGGGCATCAGCCCCCCTCCCTGTCGGGGTCACTGCTGCCCCAGAAGAGGCGGCCGTGACTGCCCACCTGGCCCCAGGTGGAGACGAGAGTGAGCACAGCGCACACACCACAGCGCTGCCGTCTGATTGTTCCGCTGCGAGCAGCTCGGGCTGCTGCCCTGAGAGCGGCTTCCCCTCCTCAGTGAAGCATCTCGTTGGCGACCAGTGGACGTAACCCAGGGAACTTTTCCGTGGTGTTTCCGGTTCTCTGAAGTGTGTTCTCCCTTTGCCTCTGATCACCTTCAGTGTTGGGGCACCGGGTCTCTGGGGTGGTGGGGCTCCCACGGGGTCCGCCTCCCTGCCGCAAGCTACCCGCACCCTGTGCCAGGTCAGTGACAGTGCTCGTCCTGGGTGAAAGCCCTGGAAAATACATCGTCCTCGTCTGGGGCCAGCACCCTGGCCCTGCAGGAATCATCAGGCCGCAGGGCAGGCAGGGCAGGGTGCAGCCTGGACCCCGTGTGACACACGGATCACCTCGAGATAGGCAGGAAGCCTCCAGTCCAGGGCCACAGGCGTTCACCGTGGGCTGCGGTGTGGGCTTTGGAGACCCTGTGACTTGCTCCCCATCACACAAGCGGGTTCCCTCAAGCTACGTGTGAGCCTTCAGACTCCGCCCCACCTGCCGCAAGGGACCCAGGCGCGGTCGTGCCCTGACCTGCTGTGTTCGGTGACCATCCGCTCCTCCCCTCTGCCCGTCCCCTGCTGGCCTGGTGACCCCTTCCCCTGCCCTTGCAGAACCGTGGTCATGCCCATCGCCAGCGAGTTTGCCCCAGATGTAGTGCTGGTCTCGTCGGGCTTCGACGCTGTGGAGGGCCACCCCACGCCTCTCGGGGGGTACAACCTCTCTGCCAAATGTAAGTGGACCCACAGAGGTCACCTTTGCACGCCTACTCTGCGTAGCTTGTGACCAGTGTGCTCTGCATGTCAAGTGACAGGAAACTTACCCTCCCGCCACATGCCTGTGGTGCCAGCAGCCAGGCCCTTCGTCCTGTGTCCCCGGGGAGACAGAGTCCCTGCGATGTGGCCACTCAGACCCACTTATACCCCAGGTCACAGGCCCTCCTGGCCAGTGAGGTGACCTGGCAGGGGGCACACACGCGGGCCACGCCCAGCTGCGCAGTCCCCAGCCGGAGCGCCCCTGCCACACTCTGGCCTGCTTGGTCAGGCCTCACAGGGCCTTGGTGCTGGCGTCCCTGTCCCATTGTGGGGGCACTGAGGCCACTCGGTGCCTCGGTCAGCCCCCATACCCGCGGCCACCAGGGCGTGCGGCCTGCAGGGCTCTGCCTGCTCTCAGCCGGCTCCAGCCTCCCGGTCACCTTCACTGCCAGGTGCCACCTGCAGGGCAGACAGTGGGCGCTCAGCTGAAACAGGAGCCTGGATGTAGGCATGGAAATTCCCATGTGGGCGACCCAGCGTTGACCTGCGTGCGCAGAGCAGCAGGCTCCCCGGGGGCTGAAGAAGGCGGAGCACTGGGTGGGGTGCTGACTCGGCCCCAAAGAGAGCCCCAAAAACATCCCTCCGGCCCCCACAGACAAGAGCCCACAGGAGCGCTTCCGTGACTTGGGGGTCTCCACCGGCCCGTCCTCGTGGGAAGCGCTGTCCCCCACGCGGCCTTTCCTGTTGCAGGTTTCGGGTACCTGACGAAGCAGCTGATGGGCCTGGCCGGTGGCCGCATTGTGCTGGCCCTCGAGGGAGGCCACGACCTCACAGCCATCTGCGATGCCTCCGAAGCCTGCGTGTCCGCCCTGCTGGGAAACGAGGTACGGCTCCCAGGACCTGGCCGTGGGCCTTCTCGTGCTCCTCCCTGCCCACAGGCGCACTGTGGGTTGCCACTTCCAGGATATCACAGCCGAACGCTTTCCTGTTCTGCTGCCGTCCTCCGTGGGCCGTTCATCTCTACGAAATTCTCGGTGGGCTCCAGTGGCCAAGGCCGGGCCGGGGCCTCTGCCCAGCAGCCTGCTGTGTAACCGGGGCTGGGTCCCAGCCCGGGCCCTGCTGTGCTCCCTGACACCACAGACTAAGTCCGCAGCCCCGCGCCCTGCGCAGCAACCTCCAAGCGCTGGGCCCCACCGGCGCAGAGCAAGCCCCACAAGCTTTTGCTCCTTGCCTTCCAGGTGGAGTTCAGAGCAAGTCCCTGCAGGGGAGACGCATTGAGAGGGCAGAGGTGCACGGCTGGGGTGCGAGGGAGGGGTGTGCTGGACCCAGGGCCTGGGGCTGGGCGCACAGTCCGGGATGCCTCAGCCTGAGGTGGGCCGAGGGCCACACCCCAGGGAATAGGGTGCAGGCTGTGAGCCCTCCCCAGAGTTGAAGGAAGCCAGTGACAAGGCTCTGCCTGGGGCTCAGGACAGGACTGGCTAGCAGGTAGTGGGCGGGTATTGGCCCTGAGGACGCAGAGGCCTTGCATGAGTTCGGACACAGGCTGCGGGCTGCGTGCAGGCAGCACACGGGTACCGTCCAGCAGGACAGCAGCGGGTAATCCCTTCCTCAAGACCCAGACCCCAGGAACTGGGGTGCTCAGGCCGGTCAGGGCTGTCCCCGGGCCTCTGGCAGGATCTTGGGGTGGCTGGAGCCCCGAAGTGGGTGCTGGTAAGCGCCGTGTTGATGACACAGAAGTCTGCGCGCAGGGCTCTTTCCCAGCTCTTTCCTCACAGCATTGTCCCTCTTGCCTGCGCAGACACAGGGACAGGGTGAGGCGGAGGCCGCACCGCTCGGGTCGGGAGAGGGGCCCCGGGAGGAGAGTGTGAGGTCACCCCCAGGAGGACCTGCCCTGGCAGGAGACCAGCAGGGGTGTGGCCGGGCACCCCGACGTGGGTCACTGGAGCAGCAGTGTGGACGGCTGGCTGGGGCATGAAGACAGGGTCTGGGCTGCACCGACCAAGGGTGACAGTCTCTGGGGGGCCCAGCCGAGGCCTCCCCATGGCAGGCCACACCCTCCTCGGGGATCTGGGCGTCTTCAGCCAGCCAGCAGTGCTGTGGCCTGGGCGGGGCGGGTGCCAGCCAGCTCCGTCCTCTGATGTCTTGCCTTGTGGCAGGCAGTGTGCGCCCTACCGTTGCATGCCGGGGAGCCGGCCAGCGGTGCCCTGGCTGGAGTCCCAGTCTGCCTCTTCAGATGTCGGGAGCGTTTAGCCGTCCCCTCTGCACGTGGCGCTGTCTGCCCGTGCCGCGTCCACAGGCGGGGGTGTGCTCCGGCAGCCGTGCGCAGCTCTCCGACCCTTCCTCCGTCCGGTGCCTCAGAGCCACGGCAGAGCTCGGCTCTCCCCTGGGCCTGTTCTGCCTTCCTCGCGCATTTGCTCTGCCAGTAGGAAACTGTGCTTTTACTAAAACATCAAAAAGCAGGAAGCACTAGTTTTATCAAGAGCTCTTTAAAAATCTCTTTAATGAACCAGAGTGGGACGAGCCTGTCCTCCTGCCCCCACAGCCTTTGATGAGGGTTGATATACGGCGTGTTGGCTGAGGCTGCGTGCACACACAGCGGCGGCAGCTGCAGCCACGGCGGCCTGCAGGGCTCCACGCTGGGCAGACAGCTGCGGCCCTGCACGCGGCCCGCGCCATGTGTGTCTCCAGTGCGTAGCTCCAGTGCCCGCTGCCCGTAGCTGTCACCCGTGGCCAGCTGTGGGAAGCCCCCCGAGGTGCTGCTCCCAGCAGGTGAGACAGGCACCGGGCGCCAGGGCTTTTTAGCTCCAAGCGTTCTGGTTTCTGTTTCTGTTACCATTTCTTCCCTGAGCTGCGAGAGGCTGTTTTCTTCCTTTCCAAACACGAAGGCCTCGTGTCCTCTGATTGTTAGCACATCTCGTGGACGGGCAGTGGTTCGTGTGGTGACCGAGGTCACTCTGCACAGACCCCGGTGTGTCGAGTGACCCGTCCCCGCCCCAGCACTCAGCGGCCCTGCACTGTCCCGCTGGTGTGCCTTCGCCGCGCTCACCAGCCCTGACACTCACTGTGGCTTCCTGAGCGGCTCTCCACGGGGGCATCCTGTGTCCGCCTCAGCGCTGTTCGCTCCAAGGCCGCCGCGCCCTTGGGAGCTGAAGTCCGTCGCTGCAGACCTGCCCGAGGTCTCCCCGCAGTCAGCACTGCGTCTAAGGTGTCTCCCCGCCGCCCGCCTTGGGGCTATCTATTCCGTCCCTGACTTCCGGCCTCCGGCTTGGGTTTGGAGGTTCCATTTGTACATAGGGTGAGGCAGGACCCCGTCGTCCTTCTCATAGCCGGTCCAGCAGTCTCCACAGAGTAGCAGTTTCAGTCGTTTTCATCAGATCCACTTCTGCTGTCGTCGTCTGCTCAGTCTGCCCTGTTTGTAGCTCTTCCCTCTTGCTGGCCTTCTCTTGATGTGGGTGAGGCGCCCTTCACCCCATTTGCTCCTGACACCGAGTCAGCAGACATGCAGCCCGTGTCCTTTGCATTCCTGGAGACCCTCAAAGCCGCCAGCCCAGCCCTGAACGCGTCAGGCAGGGTCCCCAGCCACCGGACGGCCAGAGCCAGGCTGCGTCAGCCCGTGCGGGCCACCAGGCTATGTGGACACACGCTTGGACATGTTCCTCAGAAATCCAGAGCGACCGGATCCCCGTCCAGCTGCCCTCCCGGGCCGTGGCCAGCAGTGTCAGACGGCCCCGTCGCCTTTTGCTTTTATCTGAGGTCCCTGACTGGACAGGGTCTCACTACTGTGCCGCTCTGTTTTTTGGCTTTGTGACCTTCGAGCAGCTGTCTCTGCTCCTGCCCCGCACCCTGTCTTCGGGCCCCCTTTGTCGCTCTGTGTCGTGCAGCGCTCCCCCGCAGAGCACGCCTGGGTCAGGGTGCGAGGCTGTTCTCAGTGACCGTCCCCTTGGGCAGGCAGCCCTGGGTGCAGAGTATCTCCTGACACCCCGGAGAGGCCAGGTGCCGCCTCCCTGCTGCCCTTGCCGAGGAGAAGTGGCACGCAGCTCCCTGCCGCCCCGTGCAGGTCATCTGTGGGGCTGCAGCTCACCAGTCTGGCTCTCCAGCTTCGGCACCAGTCTCCCTGTTGCCCTGCCTCTGCCACAGGGTCCCCCTGCACGCGGTCCTCTGTGTCCTTTGTCCCCTCGGGCGGTGGCCAGCTCTCGATCTTCCCTTGTTTCTGATGACCCTCATGATGGCGCAGAGCACTGGCCAGGCATGGCCACCATCCCTTGGTCTAAGTCTGCTTGACTTTCTCCCGTGGCAGCGGGCTTGGGGCAGGCTGTCCCAGGCAGGGGTGCCCCTCCTAGAGAGGACCCGGTCTCCTCTAAGGAACTTGTGTCTCTCCCCCTCATTTGCTTATCTGGTTCTTTCCTTACGTCTCCCTGAACTCTTGGGTCCTTGCCTGTGGTTTCATTGCTCGGCCTGTCACACTGGGGCCTGTGTTACCGGCGGGCCCCATAGCTCCCCGGCCTTGAGCACACCCTCTCTCGTCGGCCCAGCCCAGCCCCACCCAAGCCATTGCCCTCAGAGCTCTCCCCTCCTGCCCAAGGGCCGTGTGGGTCACCTTGGTGGGCTCACATGGCCCACACCCCGTGTCACACTGCACCGTGAACTTGACGTGCCCGTCCCTGGGGCTGGGGCTGGGGCTGGGGTGCTGGCATGCGGAGCCAGCACCGCCGTCACAGCGCCCTTGCGGGGTCGGGCTCAGCAGACCCACTGTTTCCTGCCTCTGGCCTGACAGTGAGGCCACCACCCACATGGAGCCCTGACTCTCGTCCTCTTCCTCCTAGGGGCCTGTGAATGTACTTTACTGCTTCCTAGGAAAAGCCACCGATGGCATAAAAGCCAGCTCGTATGAAGCACTGCACAGACCCCAGACCACCGCCGGCCTTTCCAGCCCCTCTCTCACTGCCTCCCGCCGCCTCTGCGCGCCGCCCGCCGTGACCCGCTCGGGTTACCGTGTCCTCCTCAGGCTCAGGATGTGCCTGTGTCTGTTTTTCAGCTTGAGCCGCTGCCAGAAAAGGTCTTGCAGCAGAGACCCAACGCCAACGCCGTCCGCTCCATGGAGAAGGTCATGGAGATCCACAGTAAGTCGCCCCGAGTGCCCGTGGCTCCTGTGGTTTCCCCAGAGCCCGCAGCGAGGTCCTCATCCGGATTCCCCGGAGCGCAGCACCGGGCTGCGAGTGAGGTCTCCCACCAGGTGCCGGCGGGCAGGCGGGGCCTGGCGCTGAGCCCGAGCACCGGGGTCTCGTCTCTTCCAAGGCCCTGGCCCTGCAAAGAGCAAAGCAGCTCATCTTGGAGCACTGCTTGCAGGCAGCGGAGCCCTAGGGCTCCAGGGGAGCACACGGCAGCCTGCAACCTGAGCTAGCTCACCAACTCCAGGGCACCTGTCACTTCCGGTCCTCACACAGAGCCCCTCGTGCAGGCCTCGGAGGAGCGTGGCAGGGTGAGGCCGCCCTCGTCGGCAGCGCACCCCCAGGTCTGCTCCTGACTTGTGCGCCCTGAAGGCGGCCCTGGGCAGGACGCGGCCCCCAGCAGGGCCTGATGCACGGGGCTCAGGGGGGCGACTCAGCGCCACACGGCAGCACGCCCAGGCCTGCCTGCTCCCCCACCCGCCGGGCTAGCATGGGAGGCGGGTCTGCGGGCAAGGAGGCCTGGTGGTCCCAAGACAGAGACACTGCCACCCTGCCCAGTGCCGCAGTCATGTGGTCACCGAGCCCTGTCCTCCCTCCAGGTAAGTACTGGCGCTGCCTGCAGCGCTTGTCCTCCACGGTGGGACACTCGCTGATCGAGGCACAGAAGTGTGAGAACGAGGAAGCTGAGACGGTCACCGCCATGGCCTCGCTGTCCGTGGGCGTGAAGCCCTCCGAGAAGAGGTGAGTGCCTGCCCCAAGGGCTGCCCGGCGGGGGTGCGACAGATGCGGGCACATGGCCCTGTCCAGCGCACAGGGCTGGAGATGCCCAGGGAGAGTCCTGGGCAGCAGCAGCGGGCGGGCCCAGTGCTGGGGCCGGGTGTGGGCTCAGCCACCCACCGCACTCCCCGCGCTGTCCTCACGCAGGCCGGAGGAGGAGCCCATGGAGGAGGAGCCGCCGCTGTAGCACCTCTCGAAGCTGCTGTCTCTCCTTTGTCTGTCTGTCTTGAAGCTCAGCCAGGAAACTTTCCCGTGTCACTCGCGCGTCCCGCACGGGCTCTCTGAGCGCAGGGACGCCGGGCGTGCAGCGGCAGTGGGAGGCCTTTCCGCCACCCGGACGCACACCGGCGGCGTGGCAGCCTCTCGAGGACACGGCGCGCGGACGCACAGACATGCAGAAGCCAAGCACACTTGGGCGGCCCCCGGCGGAGCCGCAGAGGACGGAGCTGCGGTGGCGGCTGGGGACAGAGTTGCCGGATTTAGTTGACATGAGGAAAGGAAAATGAAAATCAAAGATCTAATAATACAAAACAAACTTGATTAAAACTGGTGCTTAAAGTTTGATTCTTACTACATCTACAGTCTCCGTGTAAACCACTCAGCTCATCTTGTAGCTTATTTTTTTTTAAACAGAAAGTTTTCTATGCTGTGGCTGCCCCGGGAGCCTTCGAGGCGTCCCGTGGGGCGCGCAGCCAGGTGGGGACAGAGTTGGAGGAACCTTTCACAGAAAAACCGGACAATGCTGAACGGGGCCTGGGCGTCAGCGTGAGCGTCTCAAAGCCATCGGAAGATACGAGTTTGTGCCTTTTTTTTACTGCTCTGATGGATTTTTGTGGCTGGGTTTTCTGAAGTCTGAGGAACAATGCCTTAAGAAAAAATCAACAGCAGGAATTGGGGGGAACCGTTTCCTATGGTTGGGGAGCCCAGTGGTGCTGGCCTGGCGCTCCGCGGGCAGCGCCGCCGTCCACGGCCTTGTGTGGCTCTGTCTATCGCTGTCTGAGGAGGTGGAGGTGTTCCTTCCGGAAGAGCGGCTGACGCTGCTAGGGGTTGAAGTCCAGCAACTTTTCAATGAATCCAAAGTGTTCTTTCCTCATGCGTCGCGTGGCAGTGAGCATCTCCATTCGGTCGTGAAGCATGTCGTAGACGCACCCCTGCGCGGCGCGGTCGGAATGCTTTCCTCAAGAGCAAGCAGCATGAAGCATTGCTTAACTTTAGGTCTAAATAAATATGTATATGTATAATATATATTCCAATGTATTCCAAGCTAAGAAACTTGATTCTTATGAGATCTTGGTAAATATTTATATGCATTTATAGAAAATATATCTATATAATAAATGCAGATGGTGAGGTCCTGGCAAGCGGAGGGCGTGGCGCCGGCTCCGCGGTGCTGAGGGAGCCGGCCCGGGCGCAGGCCTGCGGCGCCAGCTCTGACGGCAGCTCCCCCGTTTGTACTTTCATTTTAATTGTTTTCTAACAGAGGCCCCACCCTCTCAAAGCCTCCGTGCACATAGGTACCTAATGAGTTTTTATAGCAAAGGATATCAATTTGCTGTTGATTTTTGTATGAATTTTTTCACAAAAAGTTCCTAAATAAGCATTGTTTTGTGAATTTTACATTTTTTTTCTCACCATTTAGCAGTTTTCTGAATGGTAATAACATCTAAACCTTTTTCATTTCTGAATTCTTGATTGAACCTTTTTTTAGCTCGAATGGTTTTTTTATGATTTGTTTGTGTTTCTCTCGCCCCGGGAGCAGGCGCCTGCCGCACCCGGGCCCAGCACTGCGGGAACTGGCTTTCTAACGTGAGCAGCCCGCGAGGTCAGCAGCCGGCCTTCCGGGGTGGCCCAGGAGCTGTGCAGAGGACCAGGGGCTCTTGCTGCCCGCTGCACGCAAGCATTCGGGGGCGCTGTTTTCCTGTCCCCAGTGGTCAGCATTAATGAACCCGCGTGCAGACTTCTCTGCGCACTCCAGCAGGCCGACTCCTAGCTCCAGTTTCCCAAAGACCTTTCACGCATGTGGGCCGCGCGTGGGCGCCGGCCCTGCTCCGGGCTGGGGATTTCTGCGGGAAGCCCGGCCCGCCGCCTGCCGACCCCTTGGGGTGCGCACTCCGGAGGGGCCGCCGGGCTTTGTCTTTGCTCTTTTTCTCTTTCAGAACTGACAGCCACTTTTACCGGTAACTTATTTTCTAGCACTTGAAGCCACCGATTTCATTCCAAAGTGTGTCATAGTTCAGACCTGCGGGAGGAGGCGCGGGGCTCAGGAGGGACCCCGAGCCCGGTTTCCGATTGTGGTGAAGTTTACAGGGTAGACGCTAGCTCAGCTGGACTGGCGCCTGACAAGCGCATCTTCTTCATCTCCTGGTCACTGCCGCCCTTGGCCAGTGCCGAGACGGCGGGTGGAGAGCAGGGCAGCGCAGTCTCGGGGTGCATTTGAGTCTCCCCTCCCCACGGGCTGCTCTCGGCTCCAGAGCCCCCTTGGCAGGAAGCACTACCGCGGAGGGGCTGCCCAGGCCCCTTCCCGCTGGTGGCGCCGCTTGGTGACAGAGCCAGCGCCAGCTCTTCCAGCCTCCATACCCTGTGGCCCTGCGCCCGCACGGTGCCTGGGGGGCGCGTCATTTCACTGTGCTTTCAGACGGGGATAACACAGGCCGCTGGGTGGCCGGGTTGTCACCACCCGGAGCCCCCAGTCTCGCTCAGCGGGGCCTGGCGGCCGTGGGTGCCCCTCACCAACACACCCACTCCACAGCGTGCTGCAGCCACTACCGTGTAGCCTTTTCTTTCCCTAAAGACACAGTCGGCCGTGTCCACAGCCAGCGTCAGGGCGGCAGCAGGAGTGGCCGTGGCCCCCACAGGCAGGACACGACAGGGAGGGCTCCGCACGCGTCTCCACTGCCCTGGGCCTTTGCCTTTCCTTCCTCTGCAGAGGCCTGGGGGCACTGGCCGGAGTGAGCACTTTAAGCCCTTCAGTAAAGGGGAGCCCCGGCCGGTGACCCACGCGGCTTCCACCCTGCCCAGGGCGCCCCGCTGCACGCGTGGTGCCCACACCCCACCAGCAGGCGCAGTCCGCGCCCTGCCGGGCTCGGGCTCCGGGCCGCTCTGTTGAAGTGTTTGTTTCTCCTCCCTTTCACCCCTTGTCCGAGGGGGCCGTCGAGTCTGACTGTCGCAGCCGTAGCTGTGGACCTTGCGTTTCTCTCCATCGGAGCATTCCGCCCCCGGCCACAGCCTCGTGCTCATTCCTTGTTTTGTAGACTTTGGGCCCACGTGTTTCATGGGCATTGATACATATATAAATAGAGAGATATAAACATATGAATATATTTTTTTAAGTTTCCTACACCTGGAGGTTGCATGGCCCGTACGCCCGGCATGTCTTTATATTGTATACGGATTTTGCACGCCAAACTCGGCAGCTTTGGGGAGGAAGAAAAACGTTCCCCTCTCGTGACATTTGCAGATATAAAAAAGATGGAAAATTTTCTGTAAAACAAAACAAAACTTTGAAGGCGAGGAGGGGTGGGGAGTTTGAGTCTTACTGAATTTATTCTTAAGAAAGTGTACTTTTTATTGTAAGAAAAAATAAAAAGGACTACTTACACATTTGTCATATTAAGGAAAGAAGTTTACCTAGCACTTGTGACATACCAATACTAGAGTTTGTTGTATTTATGTGGAAACAGTGTTTCGGGGAGGCCGCGGGCGGCCGCTGTCTCCCAGTTGATTTGGAGGAGTTTGGTTTTGTTCAGTTTGTTTCCTTTCTTTCCGGCCGCAGGGCTGCCACACCCGCTGGCCCTCGCTGGCCCTGTGACCGCTCGTTCCTCTGAGGCGCGGGCTCTGCGGAGCCCCTTTCCCGGCAGCCTCGCGCCCAGCTGCCGCCGCTGCGAGGACCCGGGGCGCGGCTGCGGCGCAGGTGCAGCCTCCTGCGGACCCGGCGGCGCCATCTGCGTTTTCTGGTGCGTGCGCTCCGTGGCAGAGGCGCCCTGTTCCGGTTTTCAGGTGCCGAGCTCGGGTGGTCTCTGCACCGTACTCACTCTCGCCGCGGGGCAGGAGCTGCGGCCGCTGCCCGGGCTCGCCCGCCGGGCCCGCGATTCAGCGTCTCCCTCTGCTGTCTGGACCTTCCCCATGGTTCTTTCTTTTGCTCAGTGGAGTTGGAGGTCTCGTTTCGGTTTTTTCACTCCTGTTTGTTTTATGTGGGTGACGCTTCGCTGGCCAGCGGTGTCCTCCTCCGACGGTCAGCTTCTCTCGCCACCCCCCGGAGTCCAGTGTCTGTACCACATCGCACTGTCACTCTTGTGGTGTAAATAAAGACTGCGTTCATTGCCTCCACCTCTGTCTCGCCTCGCGCTCTTTCATTAGCTCCCGTGGGTCTGGGACTCTGCGGGACTGACCACTACCCCTGGGGAGTCACGGGGCCCTCAGGGACTGAGCACTGCACCCTGCTAAGTCACTAGACCCTGTGGGGACCGAGCACTGCCTCTGGGGAGCCCGCCGCCCGCTGCAGGCGTCCTCATCCCGACCCGAACACTGCTCTGCTTGGTGCCGTGGTGGGCTGGGCCGGAACCGACTGCAGAGGGAGGCGAGGCCAGGGCAGGGCCAGTGCTCTGGGCACCTGCTCTGAGAGGCGAGTCTGCCCACACCAGTGACAGCCCTGGTCGCCGCGGGACCCCTCAGCCTGGTGAACCCACAGCCCGTCCTGGGCTCCGCACCCCGTGATGGGTCAGTGGTGGGTGGGGGCACCTGAGGCACAGCCTACCACTTCCTGGCCCGGCTCCTCCTCCTGCAGGGGGGCTTCCTCCCCGCCAGTCAGCCTGCCCTCGCTGGGGGCACTTCATCCAGCCCCACCCTGCACCATCGGACTGCCCAGGCCCCCAGGCAGCCGCCCCCACCCTGGCCCAGAGCAAGCCACGGGGAGCGGGGCCTGACAGGAAGAAGAGGCGCTGCGTCCGGGAGGCTTGTTACACAGCGTGCAGTGGCGATGGCAGACGGTACAGGGGACCTAGGAGCTCAGTGCGGGTGAGACCAAAACACGAGACGCTTGTTCTCAGGGCGCTCCCGTCTCTAGAGTGGACGGGGCGGCCGCACCGCCTGGGGAGTCTGCAGCTCCAGGGCCTGGGGGACGGGGCGGCCTTCCCAGGGCGGCGGGAGTCCTTTTCTCCAGGACGCGTTCTTGGAAGCTTGTTACAAAGCGTCAGAAGCTCCTCACCTGTGAAAGCGGCTGCTGCTGCTGCTGCTGCTGCACTGAGGGGAGAGAAGCTGCAGGCGCACATGGCGCCGCCCTGGCCAGGCCGCTGCCCGCTCTGCCGCCGGGAAGCCGGGCCGCGCCAGCCCGCCCGCCCGGGAGCAGACCGCCTGCACGGCACCGCGCGTGGCTCCTCGGCCGTGGTCTGCGCATCTTCTCTGCCGCAGCAGCTCTCGGTGCTCACTGTGCGCTCACAGGAAGTGGCCTTCGCAGCCCACAGCGAGCTGGCCGGATGGTGCCCGCGGGTGCGTGTGGTACCCGGGACGGTCCCCACGGCTGCCGGCCTGTCTTCCTGGGGCAGCCTGCGAGCTGCCCATTTCTCCGCAGCCCAAGCACCAGGGCCAGGCGCACGAGTTCGGCATGGTGAGGGCCCCGGCCCTGCGGGACGCGGCAGCCGCCCTTCCGCGGGGCTTGGGCCTCCGCCCCGAGGGGTGCGAGTGCTTTTGCCGAGCCTGCTGGGTTTAGTGCAGACTCCCCGATTCCCTGCCGAGTCCCGCCCTGCTGAGCGAGGCGGCGTAGAGGGCGCACATCGCAGTGTTCAGCACAGGACGGCCACGGGCCTGCTGCTTGATGACCCTGATCTTACTTGCGTCCCTGTTCCGGGCAGTGCTGCAGTGTGTGACAGGGTGTAACACTCCAGTCATACAGCACAGTGCAATCAGCAGAAGTTACGCACTGCGTGACCAAAGTGCACCATGCAAAAAGACTGCGGCTCTAGAAACAGGATGGATAGCACTGCGCAGAATAAAAATAGACGGCTCCTGACTCCTAACGGTCATTGAGCAGGTAGGTCCTTAACAAGGCGGGGTCTCCAGGCCTGCCCTTGGGGCTCCGAGCAGCTCCCCGGGCGTCTGCCGCTAGAAGCCTCCGTCTGCGTCCAGTCACCTGGGGAGGGCGCCAGGGCCGAGCCGCCCTCCCGACCACACTCGGCAGGCAGACCGCACACAGCGGCACGTCTGGCCAGAGCAGCTGCCGGGACCTAGGTCGTGCCATGGACGGCAGTGCCCTCTAACTTCCATGACGTCACCGGGAAGGTGCTGGGGTCAGCTGTGGCTCTCGGGCAGGGCAGAGGACGAGAGGAGACACCACCTGTGCCCCTGCAGGACCAGGGCCCTGGCCACGCCCCAGCTCGCCACTGCTCGCCTCTGCACCCGGCCCTGTCCAGGTGCTGCCATTGTCCTGGTCTCCAGAGTGGCTTGTGGTACCCAAGTCAGTGACAGGGTACCGGGAAGGGCAGTGGGGGGGCGCTTCACAGCCTGAGGCTGAGCCAGGCACCCCACTGAACTAGGCTCCCATCTGTCCCTGCGGAGGCCACCGCCTGGAGGGACCGGGTGGCCCTGCTCCACCCTGACAGCCAGGTCCTCCTGACTGAGGCAGCCTCGGGCTGAAAGACAGGTCCACATCTACATCCTGCCCGGCTCTGAAGGGAGGGTCCCTCACATGTCACCGCATTCAGGACCTCAAGCGGGGTCGTCCTGCGTGACCTGGTGAGCTGAGCAGCCAGGGGTCCTGGGACGCAAGAGAGGGGAAGCCAGGGGCTGAGGTCAGAGCGACACGGCTGCCACCAAGGGAGCCGGAGCCCAGGCTGGGGCGGGGGCAGGGACCAGGCTGGGGGGCTGCACAGGCCGTGGCGTGGGCTCCAGGCTGGCGGCCCAGGGCTGTGTGGCACCTGACCCTGGGGCATGAGTCTCAGAGGGGCCGAAGGTCCTGGCTGCTTCACACGGGCAAGGCCCCCTCCCGTGTCCGGGACACAGCCGGTCATCAAGGGCCCCCCTTTCCCGTCGGGCATCAGTGAGAAAGTGCAGGCCCTACCATGGCCTGGGGCCACTCCACAAAGAGCCAGTGTATGTCCATTACTTGGGACTTCTCAACCTGGGGGCCCCAGGAGAGCAGGGGCTTGTAGTGCTGTGCGGAGCTCTCTGGGGAGTGGCGCAGCCTTTATGCGACCCCGGGCAGCTCCCCACGACTCAGGACTCTGCGGGCCACACCCCAGTCCTTGTGGTCCCAGCACCTGCCCTGCCCAGCCCAGTCTGCTCTGCTCCCCCGGCCACGCCTTTGCCTGCCACAGAGTCTGGGACGGGGGCAAAGTCTCTCCCTGCTGCCACCCAACAGGATGGCCAGTGGGGGCCCTAGTGGATGTTTGCGACACTCACGGCTGGGCCGGGCCGCAGTGGCCAGGTCAGACACAGCCAGCACCGGGTCTCAGACAAAGCCCACTGGCCAGGAAGCCACCGTGCCACTGCTTCCTGGTGACCTCTGCCTGCCCAGGCCTGCCCAGGTGGGACATCCCCTTCGGCCTGGGAGGACGGGGCAGCTCGGGTCCTCCTGCCAACCTCAGAGCCAAAAGCAAAAGCCCAGTCCTGCCCAGTGCCCGGCAGCATCTGTTGTGGTCCCAGCGGACTTCAGGCAGAGAACGGGGATGTGGCAGGCTGGGGCGCCCCGGGTTGCATGCACCAGCCTGGCTGGGCCACCAGCCGCAGCCAGAGACCCACAGGGACGCAGGGTGGCTGCAGGGACCTGTAGGGAGACACAAACCTGTGCACACGGAGGCTGGTGGGGGTGGTGCCCGGCCAGCTCCCGGGTGAAATGTCCAGGCCTCTGGGGAGGGATCAGGAAGGCGCTGCACGTGACCGGACAGACCGGGGTGGGAGACAGGAGCGAGAGGTCGGATGCGGGCTCGGCTGGCTGAGGCTGGGGACCACCTGAGGGGCCTGCAGCGTCTCATCTCGGGGACAGCGGGGCTCTGGGGCCCCCCACCCTGCTGGGCTCTGGCTGCCTGGGGAAGAGGTGCGGTTCTAGCACCACCTGGTGGTGATGCCTGGAATCGCAGCCCCATCCAGCGGCCCGCCAGCCCAGTCCCCGCCCTCGGGTCACCCACGGGGTCCCGAACCCCAACCCCAGCAGAGGCTGGAGGCACACAGCCCCGGACCCTGGGCGGAGGCTCCACGGTCTCTAGATTCCCAGCGTTTGCAGCCACCGTGCCAGCGCAAGGAAGCCTCCAGGCCGTGGCTGCCCCCAGCACGCGGCCTCGTGGGCAGCCGGCTCCCGCCAGCCGTGGACGCCGTGTGGCTGCCCGTGCATCCGACTCATGTGTTCTGGGTGCTTTTCTCCTTCCCCGGTGTAATCTGCCTGCTGTATTACTCTCATGGTTTTTGTTTTTTAGTTTTTAGTTTTTGTAAAAACATCAACGTGTTGTAGGGAAATATTTGAAACAAACACGCACGAATGTGGACAGCTAAATGCTCTCAGCAGTGGGAAGAATTCACTAAATTTATTTACTTATTTGTGGCATGTTTAGAATTTATCAAAAGCCAATATCACCAAACTGAAACATCGCAGCAGATTGCCAAAAAAGGTAAACCGTCCTGCTGAACAACGGGACAGGTTTGGGTCAGCGCTCGGGATCCTCCGGGCTTGGGCTGAGGCCTAGCGGTCTCTCCCGACATCAGGAGGGGCCGCCCCCCCCCACACACACACAAAGCCGGTGCCGAAGACCCACGGGGTAAAGCCACAGACGGTGCCGGCCGAGCCCTGCCCACAGGGCCTTCCCGGAGCTCCCCAGCTGCTCCGCCCCGGGAGAGCCAGGGTGGCCTCGTTCACACAGGACCTCTGGTCGGCGGAACCGCGTGTCGTCTGGATGCATGGAGAAGCCAGCACCTGGCGACCCTGCGTGCTCGCCGAGCTAGGAACAGAAGGGAGAAGAGAGGTCTGGCTCGGGAGGAAACCTGCAGCCTCCCCGCTGGCTTCCTGCCCGAGGGAGAGGGAGCCACGCACCTGTCCACGGCTCGGGCAGGACGGAGAGGCCCACCCTCCCCACCCGGGCTCAGCATCTCCCGGAGGCTCCGGCTACGGAATAAGGCAAGAAAAAATGAAAAGCATCTAGGTTGGAAAAAGAAGGAAAATTGTCTTAATTCACAGATGACACAATAGAAAATCCTACAGTCTACAAATGCTAAAGAATCTACTAAATGATTCTAGTCAGGTCACTGAATACAAAAGTAACATATAAACACTGAGTGTGTTTCTCTATATAGCAAGGAATGATCAAAAGATGAAATCAAGTAAACAACAGCTGGGGAGAGGATGCATAGTGACACATACCTGTAATCCAGGCACTCTGGGAGGCTGAGACAGGGGATCGCAAGTTTGAGCCCAGCCTGGGAACTTAGTAAGATCCTGTCTCAAAAGCAAACACAGGTCTGGAGATGGAGCTTAGTGGACAGGCCCTGGGTTCAATTCCTAGTGACACGGGTTTGGGGGGAGGAGGGGAAGAGGAGGAGAGAGAGAGAGAGGGAAAGAGTGAAAGGCCATTCGCAGTAGCATTCTAAGGATAAAAATGCGCAGGGAAGGCGCCAACAGAGGAAGTGCGACTTTCACACTGTGAGCCGTGGGCCGTTGCTGGGAGAAACTGAAGATCTGAATAACGGGAGGGGGACGCTGTGCATGGATTGGAAGACTTAATATTATGGAGACTGATTTAAGGCATCGGTGAAATCCTATGCAAATCCCAGTAGGGTCACTGTGGTAGAAATAGGCGAATGGGCCATAAAATCTATTTAGAAGCACAAAGAATTCACTACAGCCCCAACAATTTTGGAAAAGAAGAACAAAGTCCTAGCCCTTGCTTTGGTAGACTTCGAGCTGTCCTGGGACTGAGAGGACCTCGCTGTGTGGCAGGGGAGACGCGGAGACATTCAGGACGACTCTCAGCTCGGACACGGACCACCCCCAGACCGTGACAGTCAGCAAAGGTGCAGGACAGCGCAGTGGAGAGGAGCTCTTCTTTCCAGCAAATGCTGCGGCCCTGGACCCTCCTCACAGGCAAAAAGCAGCTCTGACTCAAAGCTGCGACTGAGAAGACAGCACAGGGAAAGCTGGGGGCCGTGGGGCCAGGCACAGTCCTTAGGTCTGACCCTGAACACATGGCCCATGAAAAGAAAAAAACTGGGCTTCATCCAGATTAAAAACTTCCTAAGACATCACTGAGAAGATGGAAAGACAAGCCAGAGACTGGGGAAAAATACTGACGAATTTTCCTTCTGTTAAAAGAATTAAACCCAGAGTATATACAGAACTTTTGCAATTCAATAATAAAAAGATAAAAGCATCCAATTAGAAATGAGTGAAGGCAAAAGTGGCCATTTCACCCGAGAAGAGACCTGTATTTCCCCAAGGAAGCGTGAAGCAGCTGCTAACGTAGAAGATGCACAGTATCCCTCGTCCTCAGCATCAGTGCCAGCCAGGGACGGACAGGCTATGGAAACGCCATCGTCAGTGTCGACAAGGACACAGGAGCCACCGAGCACTGTGAAGGGGCCGCCACTCTGGAAAACGGCCATGTCCAGAATGTCACCCGGAGCTCCGCCAGCCATCATCCACCCGAGAAGCAGATGGGGCCGGTGCGTGGTCACAGCCACGTCACTTACAGTAGAGCCAGGGCAACCCCAGAGTCCTCTGCATGACAGAGCACAGCGAGCACGGCACCTGCCAGGCGGACCGCGTCGGCAGCACCGGCTCAGCGTGGCGAGAGGCACTGCCCAGTCCGCTGCAGACGCAAGGATTTGGGTGGCCGCCCGCATCGGGCCCGCATGAGGGGCTTCCTGGTTTGGGGCAGTAAAAATGTCTGAAAATGTGTAAGAACTTGTGGTGGAGGCTGTGCAGCTCCATACATTTACTAAAGAACCATCACAAGGGGTAGATTTTATGGTGCGTACGTAAATTATATTTCAGTAAGACCCAAGCACGTGAAAAGATTTCCTCAAGACCAAAATCCCAACCACGCCACCGCCCACCTTCTCGGGCTCTGTCCAGCCTGAGCGGGCGCCACAGGGGTTGACCAGCAGGCCCCATCCCGGCATGCATGCAGGCTGCGTGGGCTCCTTTTAGATCAAGGCAGAGACCAGAGCTGCTCCAGGCATTTCTGGGGGGAAGGTCATCAGCACGGGGCTCATGGTTGCCACCGTGGGAAGGGCAGGGTTTGCAGGCTCCGCCTGGAGGCGCCTTCTGCCCTCAAATCGATGGCCTCGCTGTCCTACTCTGGGGCCTCACTCAGTGTCGGGACGTTGGGGACGCACGTTGATTAGGTCATTCCAAGGGGTCAGGGCTGCGTGCGGGACACAGCAGTGGAGTCCACTTCTTCACAGTGCACCTCCCTGTGAAAAGTGGGGCCCAGTCACTGCACCCCCAAAGCCTGTGAGCTTTGCGCTTTGGGCACCTTCCAGAGTGCGGGGGCCTGGAGAAGGGAGGTGGCCCTGTGTCATAGTTACTTTTCTCTCATTGCTGAGACAAAATAACTGACGCCCAAAATGTAGGAAGCAAAGGTTTATTTAGTTCACAGTTTGTGGAGGTTTTGACCTTTAATCAGCTGGCTCCAAGGCAGGGTAGTGTGGCAGGGGGCAACAGTTCATGGTGGCAGAGGACAGCAAAAGCAACAAGAGCAAAAAGGGGAGCCCTTGGGGAGAAGACTCTGTCCCTGATAGTATACGTAGGCCACACCCACCCTAGGGTAGATGCAGCAGTCACACCCATAATCCCAGCACTGGGCCATGAGTCAATCACAAATTATGGAAGCTGCCCCGATGACCACATGAGCCTTTGGAAGGACATCCAGACACAAACTTGGTGTGGCCTCTGCCGTTTGGAACTTGATGCAGCCACTGCTGCCATTGTGGAGGATACTGTGGCCGCCGCCATTCTGGAACATGGCTCTGCGGCTTTCTCCTCAAAGCAAAGACTCTCACTTTTGCAGTTGTGAGGCTGCAAAGGTTCCAGACCTGCTGCTCCTCGTGATGCCCTCAGGTCACCTCTTCTATTCTCCTGTTCCTTCTCAGCAATTGACATCTCTTCTGTTCTATCTCTGCAGTCCATAGCTTTACTGGAGCTTCCCTTCTAGCCAAACTCACAATGTGTTAAATCATCCTGCTGGGCTCTTTGCTCTTGATTCACAACATAAATCTGGCTAAAAGCCCCCAAAGGTAGCCATGCCACCGCCTCAACATTAGACTGCCTTGAAATTTCTTCTGCCAGATCAGTTAGTCTGCTGCCCTTAATCTTCGTCTCAGACAAAGTCTCTGGGCACAAGCAGAACACAAACAAATGTTTTGCCCAGCCATAGCACACCTCATCTGGAATTCAGCACCCAATGCAGTCCTCATCCCAGTGGGAACCTCCCAAGCCTGGTCTTTACCGGCAGGCTTTTCTATCAGGTTTCTTGTCTCCTGAGCTCTGACCAGACTCTCCCATACAGAACAGCCTAAGCTGTTCCAGCTCTGTGCATTCAGGCGACCTCTCCAACCTTTCCAAACTCTTCCCACAAGCCATTCCCAAAGGCTCTTGAACCACATGGTCAGGTACAATCACAGCAACGACCCCACTTCTCTGGTACCAAATTCTTTCTTGGCTACTTTTCTCTCATCCCTGAGACAAAATACCTGATGCCCAAAATGAAGGAAGGAAAGGTTTATTTAGCTCACAGTTTGTGGAGGTTTCAGTCTATACTCAGCTGGCTCCAAGGCAGGGTGGCCTGGCAGAGGGCAGTGGTTATGGTGGCAGAAGACAGCAAAAGCAACAAGAGCAAGAAGGGAAGAACAGCGGAGAAGACTCTTTCTGTCCCTCGTGTGCAGGCCACACCCGCCCTGGGGTGAGCTCTCACACCCATAACCCCAGCATTGGGCCATGAATCATTCGCAAACTCTAGAAGCTGCCCCCATGACTGCCTGAGGTTTTGGGGGACGTGCAGACACAAACCATGACACCACTGTTTCTTCCTGCTGCTCGGCGGCTTCCCTCAGCCCTTTCCTGCCACTGAGGGGTGGCCGGGGTAGGGCACGGAGGGCTGCGGCACAGGGTCAGGGTCCCCATGAACCTGACAGCCAGCGTCACAGAGCTCGGGGTGATGGACAGGGTCACAGGCCCCCACTAGGGGGACGCCGTCCCTATCCACGTGTCACGTGCCCCAGCCCAGCTCATGGTCAGTCTGTGCTGGGCAGTGGCTGGGCCGGGCACTGACCAGGGGCTGCCCGGGGTCACCCTGTGCGGGTGCTCAGTGGCTTGGTGGCACTGTGTGTGGGGCGAGGCTTGGGCATCCCTGGGTGGGGTGCATCTGGTTCTGATGGTGTCGCCCCGATGAGAAGCTATTCTGAGGCCTGCAGTCCTGGCCGCCCACCTTCTGCTGGTGCGGGGCAGAGCGCTGGGCGGGACCTGCTGGGTGCCAGGCATCCTGCACTGAGACACAGACAGGTGACAGCTCATGCCAGCGGCTCAGAGGGGAGCAGGGCTGAGGGGACAGACGGGGGACCCCATGGCCAGATGGACAGCTCAGAGTTCCCACGCTGACGCCCTGGGCACCCACAGACCTAGGGTGTGGCGTTCCCTCCTCTCTCCTCTTCCCGGAGGTGCAGAGCCACGCCCCTCTGTCCGTGATCCTCTGCTTACTTCCCTCGGTGTCCCCCACCACTCTCCACAGTGACCCACCCCTCCCCGAACCCGGGGAGCCGCGGTGGGCAGAAGGCAGGGTGGGCATCTGCGGCTGCAGGGGGTTTGTGCCCCAGGTCCTGGCATGGACTCTCCCTTCCTGCCTTCCGCCCGGTCCCTGCTGGCTGGCGACCTCCAGGGATGGACACCAGGTGAGTGACAGGAGGCGCTCAGGAAGAAGCCGAGCACAGACCTGACTGCTGCTGAGTCAGCGCTCCCTTTCCAGTGCTAGGAATGAACATCCTCAACTCTTTTTTATTTTTTATTTCGAGACAGGGTCCCACTAAGTCACTAAATTGCCCATGCTGGTTGGAACTTGTGATCCTCCTGTCTCAGCCTCCCCGAGTGCTGGATGGCACCTCGCTGGGCTTCTCTGACATTCACTGAAAGGTGTTCAAGCCAGACCCAGAGGGGCCTCCCAGACACGCGCTGCTCGGGCTCCGCAGGGCCATGAGGAGGGTGATGCGCTGTGGGGACAAACGCAGTGACCCTGGCTGGGCTGGCCCTGGTGTGTGGCCGTCCCAACAGGAGGGGGTCGGGCCCTGGCTTGTCCTCTTGTGCAGCAGGCACAGACTGGGGCCTGCAAGCTCACTGAGGGGCCACCCGCTGGGCAGGCCCACCCAGCCAAACTCAAGTCCGTCTCCCTGGGGACCCAGCCCCCCACCCCACCCCACAGTGGAGGGGTGACCGACAGACAGAGCCCACGCAGGATGCAGTGCAGAGGGTCGGCCGCTGCTGAGCCTCGGGTACTGGGGACAGCCCTGCGCGGTGACACAGCCCAGAAGTTCCCAGGTCAGGGCCACCACTGAGGGCGGGCACCACGCAGGCCACCTGCGGCTCTCGCGCTGCGTTTCCGGGTCTCTGGGCACGGTGGGCGGCGAGAAGCGCTCCCACAGCCCGCCCTGCCCTGCCCCGAGCGCCCTGGGGACCTGCAGGGCCACAGCTGCAGCCACCCACGGAGGAGACCACGTCCAAGGCCGGGGAGGCGAGCGTGGGCAGAGCAGAGCACACAGCGCTGTCCTAAAGTAGATTTTACCTGGACAGAAAGCAGATGGGGATGGAGACGCTGCCCTGTTGTCATGAAAAGCACAGGAAGCGGCGCCTCACTTCCCCTCCCCCCGCCCTCCAGAGGCGCCTGGGGACCCGGGACCCGCTCGGGGCAGCTGCGGGGGTGGCGGCACGGGCAGGTGCTCGGGGACCCGTGCAGGACCCCAGCGTCCCTCCGTCCACCCTCGTGCACAGAGCAGAGCAGGCCTCAGTCCTGACCACGGGCAAGGCCACGGCCTCCCGCAGGGGGACCAAGACCCAGACAGGGACAAGGGACTCGAGGGGCACCCAGCTGTGGCCTCTGGTCCGCAGCTCAGAGTCCCCAGGCTATGAGGCCAACTGAGGCTGCGCTTCAGGCCGCCTTTGACGAGTGACCGTGAAGCCCCGCTGGGGACACCTCGTGTGGACAGCCAGTGTTATCCGAGTGAAGTCTTCTTTCCACAGAATTCCCCGACTCAGTCCGTGGTCCCACGGCTCTCTGTGACAGCGAGGGCCACAGTCGCTAACTTCCCAGGGAAACGGCCTGTTCCCGCCCGGCACCTGTGGCGCTGGTTGGGGTGAGGGTCCAGTGCGGGTCACGGGCTCGATTCTCGGGTCATGTGACCTGGAGAGGTTAAGCCCAGCAATCGATGTCGGGACGAGTCTCCCCAGCGAAGGGCAGGGCGCCTCCTAAACTGCGCCCCCAAGTGGCTGGGGGCCAGGGGCAGCAGCAGCACACGCAGCCCCACCCGCACCTCAGCACACCGGGGACCCTCGGCATCGCGAGGCTTCGACTCAGGGCGAGGAAAGCCGGTTCCCACACGCCACGTGGAAAGCAGGGTCCAGCACGTGCGCCTCCCAGCCACACAGTGCACACGCGTGCCAAAGGACCCGCAGGACGTGGCCGACTCTGCAGCCAAGACAGCGGGGCCGGGGACACACAGACTGGGGTGGGGGCCGTCCGTGGGAAGCCACAGAACCCCAGTTTCCAGAGCCCCTGGCACCACCAGGTAGCAGCTGGGCTCCTCTGGGGGCTGTGTCAGTGCCTGGCCGCCCCCGCGGAGGGGCAAGGTGCGGCCTGGGCGCAAAGCACAGGGTCTCCTCCCCCGACGTAGGCCCAGGAAACTGGTCCGAGCAGTTGCTCCAAACAGCCAGCAGTCCCCAGGGAGCCCCGGCTCGGTGCCCGGCCCGGCCAGATCCCCAGGTGTCCAGTAGGCTCCTCTCTGGTCACCCCCAGGGGCTGGCAGCATGCACAGAACCAGCTACGCCCGGGGCCCAGGAGCTGCCGGTGCAGGGACGGGGTGGCCTCACGCTCGCCTGCCCACCCCACGCGGCGGTGCTGCCCTCGGGCTCCCCCGGAGGCGCAGTTACAAACGCTGGCACCCTGGCTCCGCTCCGCAAATAAAAGGCGGAGAGATTTGTCTGGACTCACTTTCTGAAGTCTCGGTGGGCCGCAGCGTGGTGGAGGGGCTGGCGGAGGCGAGCTGCTCACGGCATTGCTGCCAGGAAGCAGCGCGGGAAGGGAGGAGCTGGAGAGGGAGGGGCCCTCCCGGCCACGCCCACAGTGGCCGCCTTCCGGCCGGGCCCCACCTAGAGCGCGTTGGTGGGGGCGGTTCCCGACTCGCTGTCCTCCCCCGCCCAGAGCAGGTGCTCCCTGCCTGGGCTCAGAGGTCCCAGGTCACTGCGCGCGCACAGGGCCCAGCCACGCCCTGCGCCCGCCCGGGAGCGCGCCCTGGGGGTGAGATGGGGAAAGGAGGAGGAATCGGGGGACCCCTGCTGCCGGTGCAGCCGAGGCCAGCACGCGGCCCTGGAGGTGGCTGGGTGTGGGCTGCAGTCGGGCGCTGTGCTTCCCGGGTAGAGGCGGAGGCAGCCACCCGGAGATCCACCACCCCAGAAGCCTCCAGGACAGCTGTGGGGGCCCGAGGTCTCGGCTCTGCGCATGTTCAGAGGTGTGGGGCTTAAACTAAAGGACGAGGTGAGGAGAAAAGTTCTTACCTGGGAAACAAACTGAACAGCTGGGGAATCGTCGGTGCCCACAGTCATGGCGCAGCCTCGCGCGACCCAGCGCGAGTCACAGACGTGTGTGCGAGGTCTCTGCGCCCTCTCCCAGGGCTGCGGCTCTGCGGGATCCGGCTCTGCTGGCGCCCACGCAGCCGGGCCTATGAGGTGTGGACCCGCCCGCCCACAGCCAGCTCACTGTCGGACTGGCTTTCTTGTGACCAGACTACGCCTTGCCCCAACAACCTGCCAGGCTGTTTGCCCCAGGGTTTGGGGGTGTGCCTGACCCAGGCTCGCCCCACGCGGTACGGGAGAGCAGCTGACCGCTGTCCTGCAGGGAGCCCAGGAGCCCGGCCCAGCCCAGCCCAGGTTCGGTGTCCGTCTGCCATCACCTGCTGTGTTCGCAATGTCTCTTCTGTTTGTCCCAGGGTCTGGTTTGTCTTCGTGGGAGTCAGTTGCAGATGTGCCAGGGGCGTCGCCTCCCCGGGTCACAAGTGGTGTCCAGCACATGATGTGGCAGCCTGGGCCCTGTGTTGTGGAGGCACCGTGCCCTGACCCCTCAAGCGGGTGAGGAAAGGTGAGGGAAACTCACACCCTGCGAGTGTTCCAGTACTGTCTCTCCAGGGGCGTAAATTCGCAGAAAAGGAGACCGGAAGTTACCCAAGGAATGGAGCAGGGATGTGGGCGGTGTGACCTCGGTAGTTATTGATGTCTTCCTGCTAAGAGTTGAAAAATGGTTGCTTTATACAGCAAGGAGGATGATCTGGGGGGACTGAGAAGCACGTGGATGACAAAGGCACAGGCGAAGATCTGTGAGATGAATTGTAGAAATGTCACCAGTACCTAGGCTTAGCTCTGCGGGGTCAGATTATAAGCGTGTTTAAGTGTTATCACTTTTGGCTTATTTAAAATTCTGCTTTTTAAACTCTCAATAACAAAAAAAATCCATATTGCTTTTTAGTAACCAAAAACATGGCTCAATAAAAAGCTGCAGGCTGGGCAGAGAGGCGGTGGCAGAGTGGGCCTGGTCTCCGACAGGACCTGACCACGTCCACGCACGACACCAACCGCCCGCAGCCGGTGGTGATGTCCGTCACCAAGCAGCTCTGTGCAGACTTTCTTGGAACAAGTCCCGAGGCTGACGGAGTCCACGAGGTGCCGGGGCCCCCGTGGGCAGCTGCCCAGAGCAGGGCCAGTGCCGCCCTAGGAGGGGAGCAGGCACAGGACAGGGGTCCAGGGTGGCCGGCAGAGGGGCTGGAGCGGCAGCGGGGCCGCCATCGGAGCCTAGCGCCCCCAGGCTGGGCTGCCACAGAAGGGGCTGTGGTGAAGTTCGAAGCCTGGGGACCCTGCACCATCTGCCCAGGTGGTGTGTATGAGGGGTCGGGGGTCCTGGAGGACGTTCACGGAGGGCCACCAAGTTCTCAGGGCCCCGGAATCTCCTTGCCAGCATGGCCTTCGTCACCCTCAGTGCAGAGCCCACAGGGATACCCGGACTGGCGTGGAGGGACTGGGACAGCACAGCCCCCAGCACCCGGAGGATCCAACTCGGCAGTGCCTTCAGCTGCAAGGGAGGCGGCGCAGGAGGGGAGACGGATGCCTGTGCTTCCTCAGTGACCACAGGGAAGCGGCCGTGAACCAGCGGGGAAGAGGCAGCGAGGTGGGAGGTGCAGGGGGCCTGGGGAAGGGTGGCTCCTGAGGCGCTGAGGTCCCGAGGAGCGTGCTGAGTGCATGCGTGTGTGCACGTGCTCTGTGTACATTTGTGTGTGCCTGTGCTCCTGTATGCGTTTGTGTGTGTGCATGTGTTCCTGTGCGCCCAGGATGTGTGCGTGTGTTCCTGTGTGCCCAGGGGTGTGTGTGTTCCTGTGTGCATTTGCACGTGTGCATGTGTTCCTGTATGCATTTGTGTATGTGCATGTGTTCCTGTGAACCCAGGGTGTGTGCGTGTGTTCCTGTGTGCCCAGGGGTGTGTGCGTGTGTTCCTGTGTGCATTTGCATGTGTGCGTGTGTTCCTGTGCGCCCAGGGGTGTGTGCGTGTGTTCCTGTGTGCATTTGCATGTGTGCGTGTGTTCCTGTGCACCCAGGGGTGTGTGTGTGTTCCTGTGCGCCCAGGGTGTGTGGGTGTGTTCCTGTGTGCCCAGGGGTGTGTGCGTGTGTTCCTGTGCGCCCAGGGTGTGTGCGTGTGTTCCCGTGTGCCCAGGGGTATGTGTGTATGTTTTCAAGTGCATTCTTGTGTGCATGTGTGAGGGTGTGACATCCTCCCCCATCCTGTACCTCCACCGTCCTCAAAGCTTGTGGCCCTCATAGGCTTCTGGGCTCCTCCAGCAGGGCTGGGCTCCCTGAACCCTGTCCTAGCCCCCACCTGCTGCCCCCAGAGGCTTCGTAGGTACTGGCCGAGGACAGAAGCCTGTGCACACGTCTGCCTGTGCTCCCCATTTACCCCACCTCCCCCCACTTGTCTCGGAGCTGGAGAGAGTCCTTGCTGGCCCAGCAGCCTCTTTGGGTCTGCGTCTCCCAGGCGTGGGCCAGGGGTTCCCCGAGGTGGAGACTGCAGCTGCTGGCCTCATGCAAAGTGCCCTCCTGAGTGGGCCAGGCCAGGGTGTGGGCCAGTGCTGCCCGCCCTGCTGAGCTCTGTCTGCTCGCCCTAGGTGACCGAGTTAGGGGAACATGGGAAGCTCACGAGCTGCTTCTGCACGGATGACTCCCAGGAGGGACCACGCTGTGCACGGCCCGGCCTTGCAGGCCGAGGGCTGGGGAGCTGGGGCTGCAGCACAGCCTGGCAGCCTAGAGGTGAGGAAGAGGGGTCTGCCCAGCAGTGCACAGAGAAGGGCACACATGCGTGCCCACACGTGCACACACCTGCGTGTGCACAGGCAGCTGGAACCCTGGTCCTGCTGGAAGAGCTCCAGCCAGCTACCACGACCCCGAGTGGCCAGCCGGGCACCCTCCCGTCCACCCGCTCGGGGACCTCGGGGAAGGGACGTGTGCACAGCACCTAGGGCGCCCCGTCCTGGGTCTGCCCTGCTGGACGTCCGCCGAACAACGCGGGCCAGACCCGGGGAGCAGGCCTGATATTCCTGCTGAGAGGAAGGTGCCCAGGTTTTCCAGAGGAGGGAAGGGAGGCAAGCAGACATCTCAGAGCCTTACGGAGCCTCCTGGGGACAAGAGGACCCCACTCCCCGCCGCCACCTGCGCAGATCTCTGCTTTCACGCCTGCCTCCGCCAGCTGCCCGTCTCCTGCTTCCTGCTGGGCGGGGGGATACCGGAGAGCGCCCCTCCTGAGTAACCAATCACACCGTCTTTCCTGTAGACGGGGTGATTTGCACTCCCGGAGGGGACGGACGGCTCCAGACATCCCCCGACCACGCTTCCCTGACACGGTGCTCGGGTTGCTCACAGTTCTGCGTTCAAACGGGTCTGGGATGAGATTGAGGAAGGGCGCGGCTGAGCCTCCACAGCCCGAGGCCTCCCCAGGCCCGTCCT
Organism: Dasyprocta punctata; assembly: GCA_004363535.1. Classification (NCBI taxonomy): domain Eukaryota; kingdom Metazoa; phylum Chordata; class Mammalia; order Rodentia; family Dasyproctidae; genus Dasyprocta; species Dasyprocta punctata. The sequence goes on from RJWM01004858.1 coordinate 72,184, forward strand.
GCCTTAGGGACCAGTGTCCCTCGGACTGAGGTGGACACCAGGTCTCGGTGCCTCTCTCCAGCCCGGGTGCCCTGCCCGACGGGGACGTGGCTGTTTCTGTGGGGTGAGCAGGGCACTGGGCAGGGTGCTGGGTTTCTAATCACTTTGAGGGTCAAGAGAAGACCTCTGGCAGCACCAGACTGCCCCAGCAGCACCTACAGCACCCAGCGGCACCCTGCCCACCCTTGGTTCAGTGAGCAGGGTTTGACAGGCCCACACCTCCCCCTTCTCGCCACTGGTGAGGCTGGAGGCGTGGCAGCCCAGCACAGACCCGCAGGAGGTGCAGGGAGTCCCACGCAGGCGCTGCAGGGGCCAGGGGTTCTCTGGGCACCCCCCCTCCCCATTATTCTGGCGGCTTCCCAAGCCCGAGGCAGCTGCGCTTCGTGCCTGGGGCCTGGCCCTCGCGGAGCAGCTGTGCCTGGCACCCCAAGCCTCAGCACCCGAGCCTGGCACCTTCCCTCCCCTCTTCCCTCCTGCCACCCCTTGGGCTCTGGCCTTGCCCCATGGCTGCAGGGGATGGGGCGGGGCAGTCAGGAGCAAGCAGCCCCCTTCCCAGTCTGGCACTGGCGGATCCGGTCGGGAGCCAGACACGGTGACACAGCAGAGACGCCGCCGTCACGAAGCCGACACCGGCGGCTGAGCAGAGCTGCGTCCCTGAAGGAGCTGCCCAGGCACCGCGTCTGAAGGCGGCGACCGCCTCGCAGTTTGGGCAGGGGACGTTCACCCTAAGAGATGCTCCCTGGTGACACGGGACCCACAGGGCGAGGGACTGCAGGTCGGGCCGCGGCCACTGCCTCTGGGGTGCGGCCAAGCGCCATCTCTGGGTGCCCAGGAGTCCCAGGGGAGGAGAACCCAGGGGCGACGGGGCTCAACAGGGAGGCACCGAGAGTCTGGGGCAGAAGGACCCCCTGGGAGCCACCACGTCATGGCACAGCTCAGCCTGCTGCCTCCCCGTGCTGGGGAAGCTGGGAATTCCATGCTGCACCCTCTACCTGCAGAGCCTGGCACTGCACCACCCGGCAGGGCTCAGCTCCCCGGCGCCCTGCGGGCTAAGCGGGGTACACTTGGGCAAGAAGCAGCAACGCCCCCCAGCAAATGCGGCCTCTAGTCTGCACCGTGGTAACAGTGCACTTTAGAAACAGCCACACAGCAGAACTTCTGTGTGAGCACAGTTGTTGACAGCCGGCTACGGAGTTTATTTTATTTTGTAACTTGGTTTTCATGACTGTCATTGCTGGGAAAAAGATTGCTTATAAAGTCACATAGCTCCAAGTGGAAGAATGCTATGCTTATTAAGTTATGTATTAATTTTTCAATCGCTTCTAAATCAATTATGCAAGCGTTTTTGTTGACATTGTGTCTGCGCATCTTCTCTGACGTTGATAATTGGCTCCTGAAGATTCACGGGGGGAGTCACACATTAAACTATTTTAGCAAATGGATTTAAAATTCACAAGGTCCTCCCATTTGGAAGATTCGACAAAGAGCTTAGGAAAAATTTCTGCCCCTAAGTTTTAAAGTATCCAAATTTAAGAATTTTAGTAGATGACAAATACTGTATTAAAGCCACAAAGTTATGTAACAGTGAGAAAATTCCCAAACTTGTGTTTTCCAAGTGCAACCTTTATAGACTCGTTTTCTTAAACAAAGGGAAAAAAAAAAGAGCCAGTCTCTCGTCGTTTATGAAAAGGTCAACTTTACCTCGAGGGGCATGCTGTGCCTGCGTTTCCAGAAAACACCTGGAGGGAGCGTTCGTCAGCAATCACCGTCACCTGCGAAGGTCAGTGGATGGGACACACTTGCGGGTGGTCTCAGAAAGACGCGTCCCGGCACCCCGTCGTGGGAGGGAGACCTGGAGGTCTCGGGACGGGCACGCGTCCCTCCCCGTCTCCAGCGGAGCCGGCAACCTGGGCACAGATGAGGGCTCAGGCTTCTGACCACAGGTCCCGGGGGCAGCTGGCCTGGCAGAGGGACACGAGGGGGACATCCGGGAGAGTCAGTGCAGTGGGCGGGGCAGGGTCCCTCTCCGGAGGGCGGGGGACACCTCTTTATTGGGTTTTCTTACCTGTTGGATGTTGAACTATTCTAGCCGTAGACCCGAGTCCTGAACTGCACACCAAAGCGAGAGAAAGACCCCCGGGCCGCAGAGCTGGGGCGGTGAGGAGCCGGCAGGGTCGCTCCCGGGAAGGAGCTCCTGGGCGGCTGTGGGAACACAGGGCCACAGAGGAGCTGCAGGAGGGGCCTGCCCTGGACCCAGGAGGGGAGAGGGAGCCCCGGCTCCTGCACTGGTGGGAGGCGGAGGCTTAGGGACACGGTGTCATGGTTTCATCACAGGCCCAGGGTGGGAGGAGGGGCCGGGCAGCGCTCTGCAGAGACGGGGAGCGCATTGCAGACAACAGAGCCACAGAGGCCGAGGAGTAGAAAGATCACAGGTGAGGAGAGACAACCGCCGATGCCAGAAGGAAATTCCTCTCAGGTGAGGGAAGTCCAGTGTGGACGTCCTGAGGCCTCCAGGTCCCGCAGTGTGAAAGGCGCACGGGAGAGAGCTCTGCGGGTGAGCTGGGTGTGCGTGTGTGCCGTGCGTGTGTGCCGTGCCTGTGCACTGTGCGTGTGTGCCGTGCGTGTGCCTGCATGTGCATGTGTGCGATTCTCTGACCAGCACCTCATCCGTGCACTGGGAATCAGGCCCGTCTGTGCCTGGCCGAGGACCGCCTGGGCCCCGGGTGGGAATTACCGTGAATGCAGCGCTGTGTCCGTTCTCAGACCCCTTGGCACGAGCAGTTAAAATGGGTCCATTTTAGGGTCTGCAAACGTCTCAAACGAAGGTAAACGACAACTTACAAACGGCACCGTTTCTATGGAAAGAAATGAGCTCCGGTCTCATTTCAGTCGTGGGGAATACGGTACCTAAAAGCAAGACCACCGTATCAGTGCGGACTCATTTTCTACAGCAGAGAGGAAGCTGCAGCGCTCAGAGAAGGGCCAGGGGCACAGCGATGGCGCTGTTCAGCAAGTTGTGCAGTGAGCGAATCCTGGAGGCGCAGCTGGAACGCAGGGACAGCCCCGTCAAAGCAGAGAGGCCGAGATGTGGGCAGCGGGGTGGCATGTGGTGACCGTGGGCCTGGACGTGTGTGGGCGTCTCTGAGGGGCTCAGCTTGGGGTTCGGCAGAGGGGACTGGGGCGGTGCACACCTAGATCCTCGAGTCTCTGTCGCAGGCCCCAGCTGCTGTCTCCACGGGCGGCGGCAGCAGAGGAAGCTCGTGCTGGGGTGGGGCCAGAGGTCTAACAGCACTGGGGCTGCGGGCAGGGGTCGGGCATTCGTCTCCATTTCCCCGCGAGACCCTGAGCTCTGAACGCTGATGGAGCCCAAACTCGGTCACCTGTGCCGAGCTCCAACCTAAGTCCGCAAGTCCAGGGAGCCCGGGAGGGGCCGGTGATGTGGTGACGGAGCTGTCACACGGCTCTGCACGGAGGCCAGGGTGACCTTCCAGGGCAGACGCCTCCGCCAGGACACCAGGCCGGCAGTGGTTGGTCCAACCTGGGGGGCGCCGCCCCGGTTTTTATCCTGCAACCGAGGATTACCGTTTCGAGCGTCATGTGGACTGTGCTTTAAAAGGAACCCTTGCGGCTGCAGGGAGTGATCAAAATACCTGGCGAATGTTAAAGTTTTAACATTTATTACAGCAAGAGACGCACCACCATTAATCCCCCCGGATCCTCCCTTTTGACTTGTTTTCTGCAGCCGGTCCGGAAGCCCTCTTTTGTGAGGCTCTTTATGAGAACGCTGTAGCTCGTGAGAACACACTTCGCGGCATGGTTCACCTGCCTCACTGATCCGACACCTTCCCAAGGTCAGAACAACCTTGCAAAGTGAACGTTTCGAATCAATTCAGGACATCGAGGCAGCCACAGCAGCACGACTGAAGACACTCGGGAAAGAGGCTTCCAGACCTTCATTCGAAAGTGGCAAGATCAAAATGGGTTTGACGCCAAGTGAGTATTTTGAGAAGGATCAATGGCAATGTGTCTTTTACTGTAATGAATTTTTAAAAATGTAAATGGTCACTGTATTTTCTATCACACCGTGTGTTTAGTTTGACCTCCTGCGTTAGTGTCCTGGGGCTGCCATAGCAAACCCCCCCCCCAGCTGGGTGGCTCAGCCAGCAGAATTTTTTCTCCTGCGCTCTCCAGGCTGGTCCCCCCAGGTCTGGTGGCTGCGGGTGGCCCTGGGTGCTCCCAGCCTACAGACAGTCATTCCCGCCTCTGTGCCCCCAGCGTGTGGTTTTCGCCCCATGTCTCTGTCCTCTCCTGGTCTCCCCCAACAAGGGCAGTGTTGCTGGATTCAGGGCCATCCTCAACCAGAAGCCTCTCATTTTGAGAGTCTTGCCTTGAACACCCTGTCACCAGCTGGGGTCGCTCTGCGTTCCTGGTGGGCGTGTCCTTGGGAGGTGACACCCCCCACCCCTGCGGCTCCTTCACAGAGGGCTGTGTCAGGCCCGCAGGACAGAGCTCACCCAGAGTGGGCCTGGAAACCGGGTTACCTCGTCCCGTCTCTTGTGAGGACGGGCGATGGGACGAGGGGACAGCTGTGGTTGTCCACGGGGCACCACTGCTGTGGAGTAGGGTGTCTGTGTGAGGGTCGCATACAACGCCCTCCTCCGGTCTGGGCGTCCTAAACCCCAGACGTACGCTGTTTCCTGGCTTACTGAACAGACCGAGCCCTTTGAACATTGGTGGACAGTGTGTCGCTGAGCAGAGGGCCCTGCCCTGGCTGGGTGGCAGCCCCTGCCTGGAGTCAGATCCAGGGGGACCAAGGCCTCCACAGGAAGTATCCCCAGTTTCCGGGCTCTGGACCCAGTGACGGTCCTGTTGTCAGTCCACAACTGTCCTTCTTGCATGATGGCTCATTCATTTGAGCCCCACCTTTCGGGGCACCCCGAACTCTCACTTCAGGGATTTTAGGTTTTGTTTTGCTTTCTGTCCCTATCCCCACATCCAATTTCCAGCAGGTCACCCGGTTCTTTGTAGTTTCTTTTTCTCCTCCTCAGGAACTCTGTTCCAGGCAGAAAGCCAAAGCAGCTTGAAGCCAAGCGCTCTGTCTGTCTTCTGTAAAACCCGAAGCCATTTCCTAAAACCCTTAACGGGGTGAGCGGGGGGAGAGTGATTCCTGGGACTGGGGTCCCGGGCCAGGTCTGAGACACGGCACTGGCTAAGGAAGACATGCGGACAGTGGGACAGAACGAAGGACAGGAAGCAGCCCCACACCCCACACAGCAGCGAAGGGCCTGGGAAAACAAGGGCTACACACAGAAGATGGAGACCAGGTCCTCGGCTCTGACCCTGCGCTCAGACCATCTCCAAATGGATCAGAGACCTAGATGCAAGACCAGAAATCCTGCGACTCCTGGAAGAAACCAGGCACTGGCGCAGGCACCGACTGCCAAAGAGGAGCCGGATAGCCCAGGACGTGCCCAGGGTCTGCCAATGGGACGCGTCAGATCAGAAGGCTTCTAGAAGCTCAGCAAGGAAACAACCAGCAGAGCGGAGAGAAGCCTTCACCAGCTGCTCCTCTGACCGGACTGAGGTCTAGAACACAGGAAGAACGCAGCTCCCGTGGCACCGAGAAAACAAGCAGCCCAGTGAATAAAAGGGCTGGGAAGGAAGTGAATGAGAATTTTCAGAAGAGTAAGTGCAAATGGCCAATAAATATAGGAAAAACTGTCCGGTGTCACCAGCCGGTTGGGAAATGCAAATGGAGACAGCAGTTCCAACTGAGGCCACTCAGATTGGCTGTCGCCCAGAGGACGAAGCAACACGCAATGCTGGTGAGGTCACGGGGGAAAGGAGCCCTTCTACAGCGCAGGGGGGAATGCGTGGAGATCAGTGTGGAGACCTCAGAAAACCGAAAGTAGACAAACCACCAGCTCCGGCCGTGCTGCTCCTCAATCTGCTGGTGACAGGCGTGACCGGGCACACTCATCTTCGTGGTGCGCAGTCCACAACAGCTAAGGAAGAGAAGCTGTAGCTGCCCGACCGCAGAGGAATGGAGGAAGAAAAGTGATACACAGACACAGGCAGGAGTATTATTCAACCATGAAGAAGAGAGATCCTGTCACTTCCAGGAACGTAGATGGAACTGGAGACCACCATCACGCTGAATGAAACAAGCTGGGCTCCAAAAGTTAAAAAATCCCATGCTTCCTATTACATAAATAACCTAAAAATAAGGAGAAAGAATAGAAAACCAGAAGGTAGACTTTTGGAGATAGGGAAAGGGATGGGGGAGGGGAGGAAAGGAAGCGAGGAGGTACTGGGAAGAAATACCCCGAGCATGCTCCGAGTGTACCAATGTCCTGCGGCAGGTTTCTGGATTCTGCATAGCAGATCTGCCCAGGGAAAAGGGGGGCTCATGGGAAGACTGGAAAAAAGACACACACAAAAAAGTAGGTAATAGCCTCAAATGAGCCACTAGCTAGTCGTCCTCAGAGACTGGCAGAAACAAAGGTGATGAGAAGTGGTGGGTGTGAAAAACATCTGATTATAAAACCTGGAGACTAACAGATGTTGGCTGAGATAAAAATAAGCCGGAAGGTGGAAAAAACCCTGGAACAGACCCGGTCCAAGAGGCACCACGTGGCCGGGAGGTGAGCGTGGCTGAACCGAGCGCCCAGAGAGCCGCGTGGACAGCGGACGTGTGGCCAGAGAGCGGGGTGGTCAGGCCGGGGCTCCCCCAGCGGAGGAGGGGAAGGGAGGGGAGAGTGATGTCGGACAGGTGAAGCCACGGATGGCCCAAAACGGAGCACCCGGGACAGAGGTGAGACGCAGCCCAAGATTAGGAAAAAGGTAGAACAGAAATGCAGACTAAAGGTGCGCGGCAGAGCTGCGAGAACAGAATAAAACCCGTCACCTCCGCGCTGCTTTACAGGGAAAGAAGGATTCGGAGAAGCGTCCTGTGCCGGAGGGGACAGAGGCATTAGAGGAAGCAAAGGAAAACCGCAGCGAATGACGCGCGCAAGGCCGTCGGAGTCGTTTCAGCCGCGTGGCGTTTGCCGCGGGATATGGGATTAAACCCTTGTCTCACCTGGGGGCTGCAGGATTCGGTCTCCACCCCCATTTCGTGGCTGTGGCTTTGCGGAAAACGCACAAAAAGAAAAAAAGCACAGAGACAAGACTTTTTTTTTTTAATTACACAAAGAAAGTGGAAACAAGAAGACGCCGTTTCCTAACAAGCAGGTTAGGTGACGGCAGTTTCCTGGCCCTGGACTGTGTGGGGCGGCCTCGCAGAGACCCAGGGTTTGGAGCTTCTGCTCGGCCTCCACGCCCATGGCTATAACCCAGGTGGGCTGCGCTCAAGCCGCCCACTCCGGGACCAGGACCCGGCCCCCTAGGCCCCCCAGGCGGTCTGCTGATGGGAGCACCCGTGTCACCTCCTGTGTCACCGCCCAGTCACCTGCCCTTTGGCCCTCAGCACAGGGAGGGAAGCCCCCGTCTGAGCAGGAACCCTGTCACAGCTCTCTGGCACACGTGAATTCCTCACCAAGCGTGGGCTGCCACTTTGAGGGGGTCCCTCCCTTCTGCACCCAGAATTCATGTTGACGTCCTCACCCCCAAGGTGATGGTGCGAGAGGTGTGCCCCAGGCTGGGTACAATGCGTGCTCTCTCGGGACCAGGGCCAGCTCCCCACTCGCTTCCCGCCACCGTACCCAGGAGCCAGCACGAGGCCCCGCAGATGCCGGGTCTGGTTTGACTTCAGGGAAACGGACCCACGGCCGCTCTGAGTGCACCGCCTGGTGACCTGGCCGGGGCGAAGCCGAGCTCACGGGGACGTTCTGAAACAGATGGTGCCCTGGCCGGGGCAGAGAGGCACGCGCGCCAGGCTCCCACAGGTGCGGGGAGGTCAGCTGCGGCGGCCGGGGTGGAGGTGGAGTCCCCGGAGCTGGCAGAGACGCAGGATGACCAGTGCGCCCCAGTCACGCCGTGTCCCCTCCAAGCCTGCTCCCCGTTGGCAGCGTTTCTTTTCCAGCTTCCTGTGTCCTCGAGCGCGCGCCCTCTTCATTAACTCCGGTAGCCTGAGCACACCTTTGTCCCTTAGAACAGGGCCCATCTGACAAGTAAGGCGGTCACTTTTGTCATCGTTTTACATTTAACTCGACCCCTGAGAACTCGGGGCGGAGCCGCCTCTCAGCCGGGTGTTTCTACTGCTGCTCATGTGCTTTAATCTTTCTTCTCCTCTCCCCATGGGCATCAGGGGTCTCCGGGCCGCAGGCACCGGCAGAGGCCTGGGCTCGGAGTTGGAGGACTTGATCTTCCTCCCTGGCTTCCCAGGGCTCAGCTGTGACCTTGAGGGGTATGCCAGGGCCTGCCCTGCATCTGCAAGGGCGATGCAAGCTTCAGACCCCGCTCGGGGGTCCACGCCCAGATCCTCCTCAGAGATGGCTTCAGAGACTTGCCCGTGTCACCTGCCGTCCACACGCAGCCATCGGGTGTGACTTTACTTCTCTCCTCTGGGTCTTCCTCGCTCACCTCTGGGAACATGTGACAGACCTAAGATGAGTGTCTTCTCCAAATCTGAACAAAAACCACTCTTCAAAGGTACATACCGTCCGGGCACGGTGGCACACTCCTGTAGATCCTGGTAGTCTGAGCCGCTGAGGCAGGAGGATGGCAAATTCAATCCCAGCCTGGGCAATTTAGTGACTTAGTGAGAGCCAGTCTGGAAAATAAGTAAATAAACAAACACACTAGGTAAGTAAGTCATTGTGCAAAGCCTCTAGGACTGCAAGAAAAAGTGCACACTGTTTAAATCATGCAATATGTTGAAAAACCACTGAAGCAAATAAATCTGTTTTACTACATGCGAGCAGCTCCCAGAGGATTTTTAGGGCTGGGTTTTGCGGTCTTGGCAGGAACCGTGTCACTGCACAAGAGGCCGGTCCTGCGTGCCAGCCTGTCCTGCCGGGACCCCCTTCCATAACAGAGCCTCGTCCTGTTCCGTTCAGACCGAGGGGACGGTGACCAGAGGGCCCGGCCGGGTCCCGTGCGCACCAGGAGCCGGGCGGCCGCTGGCTCCTCCCCTCGCCCCTCACGTGCCCGACCCGCCTTCCCGGGGCCCTGCCTTGGTGGGAGGTCCCGCGTGGTGACGGGGGTGCCCGGCCCAGTAAGGGTCCGCCTGGCCTCGTTACGCCGGCCGCTGTCTTCCTGTCTCCAGTGCTCTCTGCTCGTTCCTCTCCCCTTGTTGCCAGGAGCAACAAGCCCGGGTCCGGGAGGGCCGAGCCGGCCCCATCTTCTCTGCCTTCCTGAATCTCGAGGGGCACTGAGCGTCGCTGACTCAGTGGTTCCCACGGTGACCCTCAGGACAGCGGCCCCTGGGTGCCCGGGTCCTGCCCCACCCTTGGCAGAGGGACAGGCGAAGGGGTCCAGGTTGGAGGAGAAAGGTGACATTCCAGGAGCGTCGCGGCTGCGCAGTGCTGGTTCTGAGTCATGGGAAGGTCAGCGCGGCCCTTTCCAGGCCATAAAATGTTACGACCCCCCGCCATGCACGCAGCCCACCCCAGCAGCCAGCTTGGGGGACGGAGCCTGGGGTGATCTTCCCCGAGTTCAGAGATTTACTGCGAGTCATGGCCGAGCCGTGACCCTGGCCCCCGAGGGCTGCCATGAGCCGGGCTTTACAGCACACCAGCAAGGAGCAGAGTGCCAGCCTCGCCCTGGCGTGTCTGCATATCGTGCCCCCTTCCCGCCCTTCAAGGCTGCCGCCTGCGCCCTGGGCTCAGCTCCCACTGCTGCCCATGAAGCCACGCACGCCACCATCAGCCCAGAACCAGGACAGCGGCTGCTGGGCCTCCCAAGGTGACCAGGGGGTGTGGGGCCAAGGGCTCAGGGCAAGGGACCCTGTCCCAAGCCATGGTGATGGGAACAAAGATGCCAAGGTCCCCGGGAGGAGCCACACGTGAACCAAAGCTGCCTGCTGTCTCCGGGAGGTAGCCCGGCTGGGGCCCCGTGGGAAGAGGCCACCAACTGCCCTCCTGCACACGGCCCAGCTGCCCACTGCCCTGGTGCTGTGGGACCCCTCCTCCCATGGGGAGACCCGGCAGGTGGTGGGGCCCAAGGGGAAGGGCCCTGGGTCTCTGCTTGGACGCCGCCTACCTTGCCTGGCGGGATGCCAAGCCAGTCTTTGAATTCCAGAAACACTAGGAGTAGCAGTCACCATCTGGTTCGGGGTCCCCTACCCCCTGCCCACAGACACCCCTCCAGCCCCGTGCAGGCCCCACAGCTCAGCTGACCTCCCCGTCTCTGCAGAAAGTTAGGCCAGACCAGAAAGGGGCAGGCGAGCCAGCTGGGGACACAGGGCCCCCGCAGGTGCCGCCCTCTCCCCTACCCTTCCTTTCTTCTCTTTTTCTTTTCCCGCTTGCTCTTCATTTCAACTTTCTATTTTGAATTAATTCCAAACTCGTAACAATGTCGCAAGCAAAAGCGTATCATCCCCCCAGCCCCCCCTGCTCTGCCAGCTGTTACCGCTTGGGCCACGTGCACTCTTTGTGAACAACGCGTGCACACTTAGGGTGCACACTTAGGGCGCACGTGCTTGTCATTCCTGGCTGAAACATGAACGTTGGTCACAGACATCGTGGCTGTCCTACTAAGCCCTCTAGTGCTGTGACAAGGGACTTGCTCTGACCCGACCCCAGAAAGCTGCCAGACTCAGGAGCCTGACACCGGGGCAGCAGCGTCGTTGTGTGGAACAGAGCTCCTGACCCAACCGCCCTCCTCCGTCCGGGTCACACCCTGTCCGTCATGTCTGTCCGCTCTCCCTTAGCCCCCTCTATTTGTTGAACATTTTTAAGAATTGCGGGGGGACGCCCGTGACACCGCTGTGATCACCACAGCCGCATAGGTCGCAGGGGTGTGTCCCGGGCACTGCCACCGCCTCCCACCTGCAGGACACGCTCACCCCGCACGGCTGAGGCTCTGTTCCCATCCAGCCCTGCGTCCCCCCAGCCCTGCGCCCCGCCTGCTCCCTCCCGGCGTCTGCCCGCTCTCAAGCCCTCACTCCGGGCCGGCCAGTGCTTGGCTCACCGATGCAGTGTCCCTGCACTATCAGGCGGCCCCGCCTTTCAGGGCTGTGTGCTGTTCCACTGTGTGGCTTCTCTGACCCCCCAGCTGCTGCTGGATGTGGGGTCGCCTCCCCTGTGGCTGTGGTGCTAACGCTGTCTTTCAGGGAAGCGCAGCAGCTGTTCTGCTGAGTGTCCCACAGCAGATTTGTTTGTGGTCTCTTTAGGGTTCAGATGATGTCCTTGAGTTGACCTAGGGTTAGGGTGACGTTAGCTTGGGGACACGATGAAGGCAGAAGGACCCTCTCCCCTTCCTGGCTCGTAAACAGCCAGTGAGAACAAGCTGCCCGAGCACTGACCGACCGACACGCTGGACTTAACGTCCACCCTTGCTTTTCACACACTCTTTCCTGATGGTGTTGGTTGCAAATTGATGATTCTCTCTTTTTTTTTTTCTTTTGGTTTTTAAAGGTAGTAAAATCCAACAGAACATAACAGAACAAAGTCAATCAAAACAAAGCAGTAGAACTGGTACAGAACTTCGAAGAAAAATAATGTGAATACAATAGCTACTACAGTATATTTTGTTATCTTCAGAATAGCTGACCATTCCAACAGGTGTAGTAGACTTGAACCAAAAACAAAACAGGATAAAACCAATAAAAACAGAATATAAAATAAAGAAAAAAAATGATCAGAGTAAAGCAAAACAGTGAGACAAGACAGAAGAGAATCCCCCATATTTGCTACATTGCCTACTGTCATCTTCCAAAGAGATGCTCAGGTTGCCGACCAGAAGCCTGCAAAATCTACAAAACAATACTAGCAGTTAGTTGCTCAATGTTCCTTAGTTGCTATCAATTTAGCCAGACCTCCGAACCAGCAGGTTGCTTACGGGGGCAGGGGTGGGAGTGGGGTGTTGTCCTTGATTCCGAGCCCGAGTGCCAGTGGCGCCCGGGCCCAGCGGGGTGGGTCCCGGAAGGGCCCATTCTCATTCTCCCCCGGGGGTCCACGCCGGCCGCCCAGTCCCCCAGAGGGCAGATCAGTTGTCTCCTGGTTGGTGCCGCCTGGGAACTGATGATTTTCTAATTCTTACCATTTCTTTCCATCAGTCACGCTGTGCCACTGTGGTAAGAATTTTCCCTTCTCTTCCTCTTTGTTTACTTTCTAAATTTCAGGGGCACAGGTGGTCGCCATGGACAGGTGGTCTCTGTCTTTCAGCATTAATGCATCGTGGTCCACCGCTGTGGTCATTCACCGGTGCACCAGGGCCGGGGTCTGGCAGTGGCGGCTGTCACCATCGCATCTGGAGCGCTTTCCACCTGGCGCCACGCGAGCCTCCGGGCCCCTCCGCCCGGCTCCACTCCGAGCCCTCTCCCTGGGGAGCCAAGGCTTCCTGAACGGCCAATGAGCCTTGGTGACAGAGCTGGCCACCAGGGCACCACGGTTGGTGAACAGAGTAACAGCACCTGCGTGCCCTTCTGACCCAGGGCCACCCTGGGCCTGCTCTGGTCAGGACGAGCCACTGCCCTCGACCTCCCCTCCCTCCCCATCGCTGTGACCACCCCCTCACACAGTCACAGACAGCGTGGAACAGTTTTGACAGCAAACACGCTGAACAGCGCTTACGATGTCCACCCAGCGCTGCGGCTCCTTCCCCATGGACTGACGCTGTCCTCAAAGCCATGGAAGCAACGTTTTCCCTTTCTCCTGTGTGACTGCCGCTCCAGTTCTCTGCTGCTTCACGACGCAGCGCCCGAACCCCAGGCTGAGACCGCGCGCCCCTCACCACCCTGAGAGTGACTCTTAAGCAGGTGGCTGCTGCTTGGGTCACCTTGGACACAGTCAGGTGCAAGGTGCAGTCAAGGCTCAGCTGGCCTTCCAAGGTGACACTGGGCTCTGGGGTGCCCCTGGCCCCCACTCCACCACTCAGTGCTTAAAGCCTTAGGTGGGAGACAGATCGATCGTGCGGGCACTGTCCGGCCACATTTACCACTGTCCCTTCTGCCAGGTAGGGCTGAGACCAGGGTCACAAGGACTGCACGTCACAAGGGTCTGTCACTCACGTGGCATGCCCCGGCTCCCTCAGGCTCTGTGGGGGTGGAGGCCACCAGGTTCAAGGCACCGTCTGGGAGTTCGCCCAGAACCGCTTCCGCTGCGATCCATTCATCCCCGAAGACCAGGGTCCAAAGCGGAGGAGTGGGCATCACCTCCCGCTCAAGGGCTGTCCAGGTCACGCTGCGGAGCCCGCGGAGAGGACACAGCCGGCCCGCTGTCTGCCCTGCGCCGGGCCCGCTGTTCCTCCGTGGGCACTGTTTTGGGTTTCTTCCTTTCTTCTTTGTTGATTTAATTTTTTGCAAATGTAAACCACAGATCCAGTTCCAAAAACATTGCAAGTGGTGCAGTAGACCCATGGCATCTGCGGGAGAGGCGCGTCCGCCCTCCTACCCCACACCCACGTTCCAGCCCCACGGCGGGCCGCGCTGCCTGGGTCTCCTCCGCCAGAACGGAGCGGCCGTGCGTGCTTCGGCGCTGCCCGGCCCCTCTCCCGCCTCTCAGGAGTGGGCGCCGCCCTCACTTCTACTTCCCGCCTGCTTCCGTCCAGCTGCAGGGCCCCAAGGGCTGAATTAGGCCTGCTCGGTGCGTGCGGGGCGGGGTGGGGGGGCTGTTTCCAGTGATCCGTGATTATAAAAAAAAAAATCCCTGCTCGACTGGATGACTTGGATGGATGTGTTTTTGTGCGGTGAGGTTTGCCTGCCAGGCTGTGGACTGGGCTGTGGACACGTGGTGCTGCGGGCGCAGTGGGGCTCTCCTGCGCTTTCCTGGGTTCCCACTGAGGATGTGAGCGGATCTTCCCACAGCTCTGCGGTGCTGGGCTTTATCAAGTGTAGGAGCCAGGTGTGGTGGTGCACGCCTTTAACCCCAGCATTCAGGAGGCTGAGGCAGGAGGATCGTTGTGAGTTCGAGACCAGCCTGGGCTACAAAGTGAGTTCAAGGCCAGCCTGAACTGAATAGTGAGACCCTGTCTCAAAAAATAGGGCCTGCAATTTTGCTAAGTGGTTTAAGCGGCTTCTTGGAGGTTGTGAGTTTGATCCCCGGTACCAAAAAAAAAAGTGTTGTAGTTACTTTTCTCTCGTTGCTGAGACAAAATACCCAACATGCAAAGTTAGAGCGGGGAAGGTTCATGAAGAACAGTTTGGGGAGGTTTTAGTCCATAATTGTTGGCTCCAAGACAGGGTGACATGGCTGAGAGCAACAGTTTATGGTGGTGGAAGACAGCGAAAGCAAGAGGGAGCGGGATAAGCCTCTTCCGTCCCTTATCCCGACTAAAAGGATTAGGGCGGTGCCAACGCAATCCATGGACTGATCCAGCAGTCCCACCCTTAATCCCAGCACTGCACCAAAATCAGTCACACACTCTAGACTCCGCCACCCCGAAGAAAAAGCCCTGACCCCCTGAGGCTGTGGGGAGGCATCTGACACAAACCATAACATCAAGTTTGTCCTTTTTTTTTTTTTTTTTGCCAATCCAATAGATGAGACACAGTAACAAGTCTTATCCTAAGGATTCCACATTAACTGAAAGTGAGGCTGAATGCTTTTTCACGTGACCAGCACCATTCACCTTACGTTGAACTCTCTGCTCCTGTCTTTGTGCTTTTCTCCACCTTTCCCTCAGATTCTGAGGGTTCTTTACGAATCGAGACAGTGACGCTGTCGTCTGCGATGCACGCTGCAAACCTTTTCCCTCAGATTGTCAGGGATCTTCTTAGCTTTGCCCTAACTGCACTTGGATTTGTCGTTGCTGCTGGCAAAGCTTTCCCCACGTGCAGTCATAAAGAAGCCACGCGCGCTCCTCCGAGGACATTTCCCTCTGCGGTTTCAGCCCTCTTTTCGACCCCTCCCTCCGATGGCGACGAGGAGGTTCAGGGAGTCCTGGCCCAGCAGAAATCCCCAGGAGCCCGGAGAAGCCCTGGAGGGGAGAGGCCCTGAGTGTGTCCTGCAGTGCTGGCTGACCAGGAGAGTCCTGATGTCCACCCCAGAGAGCGCGGGTCACCGGAGGGTCTGCTCCACACAGCAGGAAGGTGCAGCTGTCCAGCCTGATGCCACAGCGTTCCTTGGAGGGCAAGAAAAGCCAGGCAAACAGGGAGAATGGCTTAAAATCTCTCATGGTGGAGATTTCCAAGCATACAAGTGCGGAGCACACCACACACCTCTACCGGCTCCGATAGCCAGCACCTCGTTGAGGATAATCTAAACTCTGGGTCAGAGGACCTCGTCCCAGAGGTCACCCGCAGCCCCGGATGTGACCCTGGGGTCACTGCAGTGGGGGGTCTCAGTCCAGGAGGTGGGCTGTGTGCCTGCAGACGACCTTGAGGCCTCACGGAAAGGGTCCCATTAGTCTCGTTCTGGAAGTGGGGGGATGGGCGGCAATCCGTCCTGGGAGTCTTCGAGGTCTGGGGTTGGAAGTGGCAGGTGCCCGGCCACTCAGAGCATCTCTCCGCTGCTGAGGGGTGCAGAGCCACAGAGGCGCCCAGGCTGGGTCCTCGCAGGTGCAGGGCCAGCTGTACACCTCCTGGCTTTCGTCCTGAAGGCCTTCTTCCTGAGTTATCTTCTGACCAGCCTGATGGTCACCTTTAAAAAAAAGGAATAGTACAAAACAAAACCCAGGGGCGAGCTGTAGGGCTTGCTATTCAAGGGAGCATCACCCACAAGCTATAGACCCAGAGCCAAGAGGGAAACTACTATGCCTAATTCTCGGTGTGCGGAAAGCGTGGCGACACCGAGCTAGGATGAAAACTGGAAACCTCTGGCTGAGCCCAGACCCCAGCAGTGCGCGGCTGATGAAGTCCTGGCCACCCACAGATCACTTTACTGTCACTATGTTTGTAGGCACTTCTCTGGTCTTCCCCAGATTGCACCGGGGGCTTCGCATTCTTACGTCTGTCACCTCCCTGTCACGTCCTGTGGATTCTGGGCAGGAGAACTAAACCCCGAGCCCCCGTTCCGTGAAGAGATGGCCACGATGTAGCCACCGAAGGGGACACTGGTGAAAGGACGGCACGGAAGCAGACGGGCGCCTCTCAGAGGGGCCGGAGGAGCAGGATGGTCCCCCGCGCTGCTGGGCACCACCCGAGGAAGAGGCTCGGGAAGACAGGAGCCAGAGGGCGCTCAGCCCGGAGTCAGAGCCCCGTCCACGCTCGCTGAGGAAGGCCAGGTGTGGAGACACTGGAGAGAGACGGGTGCGCCCAGTCCACAGCAGGGAACCTGCCCTGCGGAGCAGGAAGGGGGTCGGGGAGACCAGGCACCGAGGCCAGCGGAGGTCTGAGAGCTGGGGACTCAGGCCTTGCCGTGCGATGACCGCTGCAAAGGGGACGGGAGGAGAGGATCAGAGAGGTGGAGGAGGACGGGGCTGGGGGCTGGGGGCTGGCCGCGGAGGTAGCGGGACTGCAGGGACCCCAGCCCTGCGTCGTTGCTACCCCCGAATCCTCTGGCTGCTCAAAGCCTCTGCACAACCTGGTCCAAGACTGAGCCATCTCCGTGGCCCGTGTCGCTGCCCAGGGCGGGGGTGGAGAGCATGCCTGACCTGGGCAGGCCCCACAGACCTTCCCGCTGTCCTCAGCCCCAGGCCCCTGCCCTCTGTGGGCTCCTGGGTCTCAGCTCTTGGGGCCGAAGCAGCATGGAGCGGGCGCTGTCTTCTGCCCCCCAGCCCTCAGTGGGTGCTTCTTTACAGGCCAGCTGAGCACTGGACGGGGCAGGGCTGGCCTGTGCCCTGGCGGTCAGACACGGGCAGAGCAGGGATCGCTGTGGGAGGGCCTCTGGGGTGCTGCGTTAGCCCCCCGGGCTGCCCCAGTGAGGAGCTGTGCCTTGGGCGGCAGCCCTGAGCAATAAGGCGCTGGCTCGGTTCTGGAACCCAGGGCCCAAACCCAAAGCTTCAGAGAGCACTCGGGGCACAGCAGCGCCCTCCGGCCCTCCCAGCTCTGAGGAATCCAGGAGTCCCGTGCCTCGCGGCTGCATCGCCCCCATCCCGGCCTCGCTTCTCCCCATCTCCCCCTCTTCTGTCCCTTCCAAGGACACGTGTGGCAGCATTCGGGGTCCAGCCAGGTAACCCCGGGCGGACTCGTCTGCAGGCCTTTAACTTAGTTACATCTCTGGGGCTTTTGCCAAACAAAGACACTGACAGACTGTGGTGAGGATCTATCTTCTGGGGCCCTGGGCAAGCACTTAGGCTACTACAGAGCAGACGTGGAGATCGCAAGGGCACCTGGGTAACGTGAAGTGACTCGGTCCCCAAGGTTCCTAGGGACTTACAGAGGGCTGGGCCCCGCCACTGTGTGCCCCTGGGGAGCTGAGGTGCGGAGGGCCAGGGAGGAGCCTCAGGGTAGGGATCGGGAGCGTGTGGGCGGGGAGTCCGGGACCCCGCACCCCTCGGAGGGAGCGATGCCCGCCATGTGGGACCCCAGGGCCAGCCCCGTCCACTCACTGCCGACGCCTCTTGCTTTACACCGGGCAGTTCCGGCTCGGTGCTTTGATTTCTCTGGGCCCCTCCAAGCCTTCTAACCCCGCCTCAGCCAGCAGGGAACCCTTAGAGCACAGAGGAGCGCATTTAACTGTTTCCCCCTCAATGGCAGCCGCCCTGTGACCACCGAGGCCACCGCCTGTGCCGGTGACGCCCCGAGGCCGGCTGTGCGCTGACCCTCACTGCGGCCGGAGGGCAGGGCCGGCCTCACTGCTTCTCACAGTCCGCTTGATGACAGGCCTCGGAGAGTCCTGCAGCCGGGGGAAGAGCATAATGAGCTTAATTTCGGCATTGTAAAGGTTATTATTATAATCATTTCCCTCTGAAGAATTGTAAATAATTCATTTGCAAACCCCAGTGAAGTCTCTAATTAGCCTCGCGCTGTGCACCACGAAGCTGCTTCCTCCTCCACTTGCGGAATCCCGTTTGGGATTTCTCGTTCGGCTTTTCCACTCTCCCTTCACTCAGCATGCTAAGAAGCCAGACTCGTGTTGCTGTTTCCATAGCGCGCCTGCCCTGCCCAGAGATTGGAGGGACCTGTGGCCTTGGGGTTCACAGTCTCCAAGCTCATCTCTCTGACCTCCATGACCAAGCCGGGCAGGCAGGGATGGGGCCCCCGGTGCTTCTCCTGTGACAACCACAGCTGGCAGCTTGCTTGGCCAATGGCTTCGATGTCCCTGCAGTGGTCGCAGGACCCAGCCCACAGAGGCAGGAGGAGAGTTCCTCGCATGGGGAGGGGTGGGGCAGGAGAGAGCAGCGGCCCTGTTTCCACCCGAAAAAGGCAGGCGCGGCTGCTGTCCCCCTCCAGTGCCGGTCCTGCTGACCCTGCGTGGGGTGAAGGTGCATGGGGGATCCGGAGAGGCTGCAGCCACGCCCAGGACCAGGAGGCCAGGCGCCCCAGTGTCGCTTCTGACATGGTATTCCACTGTTCTTCCAGGGATAACCGGAGCGCACCCCAGGTCGGTGAGTGGGTGCCTGGGTGGCGGGGGGTGGTCTGGGTGTGCCCTCTGCGTGGGGCAGGGAGGGGATGATGGCTGGCAGAGGTGGCCACCTTGGGGCCAGACTCAAAGGCCCCAGCCCCACCTCCCACCACTCACCTGGGGGACCAAGCTCCCAGCACTCCCCACCTCGCTGCTCAGCCCATGTGGGGAGAGCGGGCACCCCATGGCAGAGGGTGACGGGGCAGCAGGCGTGCATCAGAGCGAGGAGGAAGGGCAGAGTGGGCGGGGCCGAGTGAAACCACAGGGAGGGACTGGGGGCAGTGAGAGGGGGACCTGCCCGTCAGCCCTGTCGTCAGCGCAGGGCCTTGTCCTGGCTGCCAGAGATCCCTGGACAGCTGCCCCTCACGCCCTGCTGGGCTGGGGTCTGACAGAGGGCGGTGGCCAGCAGTCACGTCTGGAGGCTCCTTGGCCCCACACCTGCGACTCTGGCACCGGGTGGCAGCTGGAGTTGACCCCGGCTAGTGCTGCGCCACGCCCAGGCCTCACCATGGACTGACCCCTCCTGGCCCTGGCCCTGTCGCAGTGAGCTCTCCCACAGCAGGCAGCTTGAAGCTGCACTCTGCTGACCCAGGCAAGGCAGCAGGCCGGGCTCTGGGGTGGAAGGGGCTAAATCCGAACACTCACTCTGGACCCGGAACAGGCTATTTGGGAGAACGCGCCCTGTGAACAGCATGGCGCCTCCTCCTGTGCTCCTTGGGAGCCCCGAGAGTGAGCCACCACGTCTCCCCAGCGCCAAGGATCTCAGGGATGACCCGGCAGGGGCACGAGGGGGCAGGCCAGGGGGTTCCCCGCGAGGTCCCCCATCCCCTGTGCTCTGCAGGAGATCTCCCTGCACGGCTCTGCTGAGCCAACCAGGCTGGGAAGACGGTGCTCGGGCTGCAGCTCAGCCCCTTCTGAAACAAACCGAGCTGCCTCGTAAGGTCAGAAATTCAGAAATACATTGTCCCGAGTGACGTCGCCACGACATGCCCGTGTCTTCCTGACCCAGACGTGAGGGGTAGCTCCCCAGCAGCCACACCTCCAGGGGGTTCCGGGAAGGCCCTTTGGAAATGCATCTGTCAGGAAGGGTTGAAGGTGCCCTTCGGGACGTTCCTGGGGTCCCGCTGTCTGGTCAAGCCTCTCCCCACTGACCGCGCTGGTGGAAATGTGCCGGGCTGATGGGGTCTGAGGGGGTCCAGCCAAGCCTAGGGTATCCCCAGCCACGTCCACGGCAGAAGCCGTGTGATGTTTGTGGAAGAACAGCATGAAAGCTGCTTCGCACAATTGAAAACGTGAGCTGCTTAAACCACGGTTCAGCACACAGCTACCTGGACTGTGCCCATCCACGAGACCTCGGGGAGAGCCGCGGGCTTCCGCACAACCGTGAGGGCTCAAGCTGCTGGACAGCTGTTCCCCGGGGAAGCCTCCTTTGTGCAACCAGGGCCCTAGGTGTCCTCCTCAGACTTTCGAGTCACTCAGACCCTTTCTTGGAAAACAAAGATAACTATGTACACAGATCGGGGTCATTCAACCCTTATTTTCCCATATCAGTCAGGTGCCTGGTCCCGATTAGTGCCCACGGAGAACAGACTGGCCCAGTGGAAGGCCAAGTGAACCCCGGGATTTCCTAGGCACCTTCGGAGGAGGGACTGACAGAGAGACAGCTATGCATGGGGTGTCTGCTGTTCGAGACACCTGCACTTAAACGTGTGTATTCTGTGACAGCGGAAAAAGAGAGGTCCTGGCCTGGGATGAGTTAATGGAACGATGAAACGGATCACAGCATCTCAAAACAGAAGGCCCAGGAGCAGGGCCTTAGTGTATGTGACAGGTTGCTGGGGACCACAAATGCAGTGTCTGGTTTTGTGTATTTTCCTGTGGGATGAGAGAACGGATTAGGATTTTTGGTACCATCCATCTGAGACTTCCCGTTGACTCTTCTTAGCGTAAGATCATCTATGCCTTTGTGAGTTGTCTCAGGGTTATACTCAAGGTCAAGATACTTCTCTGAAATTAACATAATCTGCTACTTAGAAAAGTCTTTGAACCACTCCCAAGACCCTTTTCCTGTATTTTCCACTCTAATCCCTTCCTTGATTAAAAAAATAAATATGGGCTGCCCAGAAACAAGTCTTGTCTTAGCTCTCAGAGTCTCGAACTCTACAGAGGGTTTTGATCCTCCTGGAGCCCTAAAATCATACCACTTGTCTCATTTATTTTAAGCCTTCACCATACATTCATTTGGGAGATTGGGGATCTAGGCCAGGTCCCCGATAACGGGTGGCATCAGTGAACACAGGGTGGACTTTTCTTAATTATCCTGGGAAAACCGGATGTCAGGATGAATTGTTTCAGAGGGTCAGTCAATAAAACGGGTTTCTGGGCGGCATTTCCTGGGGGAGCCTCCCCACAGCTGAGAGGGCTGTACCAGCCTGTCTGCACCCACACACTCTTCCTTCACCGTGACAGTGTTGTTCCCCAAACTCAGGAAGACCTTGACACATACACTGCGAGTGCTGAGGTGAATCCTAAGGCAAATACAGCTCCTCCCAGCCCCCGTGAGCTCCAGACACCGGCCCGCCAAACGCAGCCACCATGCCGAGAGGAAGCCGAGCTACTGTGTGCGGGGGAACCCCCTCTTCCTGTGACAGCTCTGCCTTCAGAGGTCCCTCAAAACCCAGGCACAGCAGGGCATGAGGCAAATAACACCTTCTTCATCGTGTCCATTAGGAATCCTCACCCATAAAATCCCAACTGTGTGATACATGGGTGGTTTATGCCGCAAAGCTTTGGGGCCATTTGTTACGTGGCTCTAGTAACTGAATCGATCCCTACTTCGCACCACACATGAAACTCAATTCCAGGAAGATACAAAACTAAAACAAAAGTCAAGCTATAAAGCTTCACGAGATCATATTACAATATAAATATAATTGGTATTCATGACCCTGGAGTGGGAAGGAATTCTTAAGTAAGACATTTAAGGATTTAACCACCCAAGAAAAGGCAGTTTTCTTGGTCTACACCAAGTATAGGACCCTCTAGTTTACCCCGGGACATCATTAAGGGACTGAAATGGAGGCCACAAGCAGATGTGGAGTTTGCCACGTTTACCTTACAAGGATTCACGCACAGAATATATGAAGAAATCGCACAAAGCAGTAATACCAAAAACAGAGAACCGATAGCTCCCCATAAAAGAAGACATCTGAAGGGCTCATGAACAGTGCAGTACTGTCCCACACCCACCAGGCTGGCGGAGGTGAACAGCACCATGCAGCTCAGTGCTGTGCAGGGTGTGGCCTGGGGGAGCTCGCGTGCTGCTCCTCCATGGGTGCTAATTGTTTTAAGCAAGTGGTGCATTTTCAGTGAGGCTGAGGATGTGTGATCCCATAACCTGTGTGTCTCTGCCTCTGTGACTAGAGAAGCTTGTGCTCATGGGCTCTGGAAGAATGTTCCAGAACTTTCATGGCAGCACTCCTCAAGTCTCTCCAAGTGTATAAATAAATGAATGTGTATTTATTTGGTGGGATACTAGGGAGATCAAGACTTCAAAACTACAGCAAGCCGGCCTGGTGGTGCACACCTGTAATCCCAGCGCTCGGGGAGGCTGAGGCAGGAGGATCATTGCAAGTTCAAGTCTAGCCTGTGTACCTTAGTGGCTCAGTGGGATACTGTCTCAAAATAAAAAATAAAAAATAAAAAATAAAGGATGGGGTTGCAGCTCAGTGTGAAGGCCCTAGTTTCAGTCCCCAGTATCAAAAACAACAACACCCCCAAAATATAGTAATATAGAAGCTTCTCACAGGCAATACCTGCTGAGGAAGCCAGGCCCAAGAAACCTGCATCTGGCGCTGTCCATGGGTGCTAAATTCAAAGCTACCTTAGAGCACACATGCTTCATTGTATCTGTTCCTTAACCTGCAATAACCCCGTTGATGGACATGTCTTCAAGCTCATTGATTCTTTCTGCTGCCAACTTGGATGTGTTATTGGTGCCCCCAGCACGGTTCTAATGTTAGTTCCGATACTCTTCAACTCCAGAATTTCTATGTCGTTCTCTACAAAGGTGGCATCAAAAAGACTTGAGACAGCATGTGCTGACGCCAGTGTGGCACACTTTGATTTACATAATTGCAACAGTTTCACACATCAGTTAAAAACAAATGAAGAGAACAGTTTCTATCTCTTTATGGAGATTCTCTATTTAGTGAGACACAGGTCTTATGTCTCCCTTTAGTTCTGAAGAGGTGGTTTCCTTTAGTTCTTTAAACATATTCAGCGTAGCTGACTTAAACTCTTTGTTTAGTAAGTCTAACACCTGGGCTTCCTCAGTGACAATTTTTATCAATGGCTCTGATGCCTCTGTAAGGGCCATGCCAGCTACCGCTATTTCTTCAACATTTTGAGAACTATAACAAGAAAATCAGGTTTCTCTACTTCTCAGGGTTTGCTGCGTGCTTAGTGACTTTTGCTGGCTGATTCTGTATTCTGCATCTGTCACCAGTACCGCTCTGTGTTGAGCTCAGCTGCAGCTCGTAACTGGACGGAGGTTCCTCAGCTGCCCGGGACCGGGGAGTCTGGTGACCTTGGCTGAAGGCCTTGTCTGTGCGTCCATCAAGTCAGGCAGTCAGGTTCCAGCTCTGTGTTTGCCCCTGCTTCCTACCTGCACAGAGCCTCAAGTTCAGCCTGCATCCAGGCCTCGAGCTCTGACAGGTCCTTCCAGACACACACACGGCCCACCGTGGGCTCAGGGCCCTGCACGCGCACACAGCCATCAAGATCCCGTGAGCGCTATGGGGTTTCCCACAGCCCCTTCTGGATGTTTCTGTGGCCACCCTGCCATTCACCCTCTTGGTTACCACTGTCCACAGAACTGGAGCAGATGCACCAGCGACAGCCGGGTCCCAGGACAGGCTCTGGTGGAGATGGAGTGCTCTGCCCCAGACAGCACTCCCTGCCACCTCCACACGGGGGCAGTGTGGAGCTCAGGGGCCACTGCTCGGCTGAAGGGGGATGACAGGGCCAGTTTGAAGTCCCAAGCCCCACTGCTCTAGTGAGATGCAGGCACTGCGTTTGAATAAAGCCTCCTGGATTGTTGCAAGCCTTTGGTTATATTCAAGTTCTGAAAAAAAAGCTCTTTAAAAATTATCCATTTATTTTTTGCCAGCATTTGTGTTGCTTATGTAGAGAAAATGTTTGGAGGTACTCACGCTGTCTCTCCCACTGATGACCCCCTGCACTTACTCTTCCTCTCACAGATCTGGACTCATCAAAAGAATAACAAAAACAAGAGCAGCACGAAGTCCTCTTGCACCAGCACGGTAGTAAATAATACCTTCGTCTTTAGAGTGTTTGCAGTCATTACTGCAATGAGTCTACGATGCCCTGGGAAGCTGCTCCAGATTTCACTGCTAGGGACACACGCCCATAAATTATCCGGACCCAGGAAAGGCTGTGTGGACAAAGACTGCGGAGAACTAGAGCCAGCCTGAGGGTTGCAGTGAGAGAGCGGGCGGGGAAGTGAGTCTGGGGCCCCGACCCCGACCCCCACCGGAGAGCACGCTTGTGTCTGCACCCCGGCTGTTCCTCCGGATCTGTAGCACAAGAACCTGTGCCACTCGTGACTCCGCTAGGGTGGGGAAGACTGGGGTTTCTAAATTAGATTTCCTTCGCCTGGCTGTTACGCTCTGAGGGCCCCAAATTGAAAGTTTAAAAAAAATAGGTCAACGTGTCTAAAAGAAGAAAATATTTCCCCACAGCCCCATGTGCTAGACTTGGCGGAGGTCAGAGGCGCCCTCAGCAGCGGCTGCCAGGGGCCAGGGGACCCCTTGTGCCATGGCCTGGAGACACCGCTGGGGGCCAGGAGATGGCCAGGACTCGGCGGGTAGGACACGGGCCTTGGTCAGGCTGCCAGGAGACGGAGGAGGAGGAGGAGGAGCAGGACAAGGAGAAAGGCTTTCTTCCCTCCTCCTCTCAGAGAAGATGTTTTCCCAATAAATAACTGTGACGTCTCAGATGAAATATAACCCTCATGAATTATTTTGGCCTTTGTGGGATCCAGGAATCCTTCAGTGTCTGGATCGGGTCAGGAGGCTTCTGATGAATGCCCACAGCTCCCCTGGGGACCCTCCCTTCCTGACGACCAGGGGTGACCATGACCACCCATGCACCCTGCTCCCGCCACGCCCTCCCCCAGGGCGGGGGCTCTGCTCCGCTCTGCAGTCCAGCGGTCCTCGCCCTGATTCGATTTCCTGTTGTTTTACTTCTTTTGTCGAAGACTGAGAAAGGGAAGGGAGAACCCTGTGGAATGTGTGTTGAAAATAATTTCTCAGAGCGACTTTCTCAAAGCAGGTTCCGAGTGGGTGAGCAGCTGTCTGGGTTTGCCAGGGACGAGGACTCTCTTCTGCTAAAACCAGTGAAGTTCTGGGGTGAGTTCATCACCTTG
>RJWM01004859.1:0-97137 GCA_004363535.1 Dasyprocta punctata
CTATTGCAGTTGGATTGTCCTTTATTTTTCTTACTGAAAAGCTTCAGTTTCTTAAGAACTCTGTAGTCTATTTGTATGACAAGAACAAATTGAATAAGGTTATAATTATCCTTAGATTAATCATGTTAATTAAGGTCCACCTTCACAACACCTTTGATTTAAAATATTTTATATAGAGTTAAACCATTTATTTCCTTTTTGTTAAGATCTTAAAATAGTTGGATGTATTTACACACTTAACAACTTTCAACATCTAAACATTAATGACAAATAAGATGGAAATTTATGAAAAAGGAATTCATTCAATATGTGTTGATTATGGTTAATGAAACTCCTTATTGTCATTAGTAATGGTGTATTAACATTTCTTCCTATTACTTGTTGACTATAAACCCCTAAGAAAAGTATTAATAAAACCTGTTTGGGTCACACAGAACTAAGTTTGTCAGATTAAGAAAGAACACTACCTAGACAGATAGGTAGATTTAGATACAGATGATAGATAGATGATAGGTACAGATGATAGGTGAATATATGTTTATACAGATGTGCACAATAAATAATAGATAAGTGGAGGGCAGATAGGTACATAGATAGGTCAATAGATCGATACAGTGATAAATGTATCTTCATGGCATAAAGGTAAATTTTTCAGACTAAGAAGGAACATTACCTAGGCAAATATGTAGATTTAGATATAGATTGCAGACAGAAGATAAGCAGATATATATGATAGATAATGATGATTAAAGATAGATGATAGATAGATGAGCGGGGGGGGGGACGACTCAGTGATATATCAGAAGTGGGAAGTCAGGATAAGATACATGGTTTGGAGGGCTGTGCTCAAATGGATTAAGGCGAGTCTTTCAAGGGAGGGAGCTGCTTGGAACTGGACAGATTTGTGGCACAAATTGGATTTGTGAATGAGGCAGGAGCATGGTCTTGTAGAAATCTCAAAAACTAAACTCTTTTGAAAAGTAAGCTGTTCGCTCAAATGAACAATCTGTTGCCCCAGCAGAACAGTGATTTGCACACATAAGCAAGCTTGTTAGTCTCAATATATTACTGTCTGCAAGAATTTCTTGAAGCAAACAGCAAAATAACACACTGCTTTAAGGTTTTATCTTCCTGCAATAAACTGCCAAATCATATTGACACAGGTGGTCCCAGTTCTTAATCCCAAAAGATAAACTGTACTGATACAGGTTATCTCAATACTCATCTAAACCTGTTTCCTTTTATCTGGTTATCTTCAATCATGCTGCCTTTAATAGTCCTTTGAATTAAGAGATGATGAATATGTACTAATGTTCGAGTATGAGTCTTACTTCAGATTGCTACAGTTTAATTTTCTCCCACAGAAGAGCTAAGAATACATTGGAACTCTGAGAACGCTGGTTGTCTGTTTATCCCATCTCTCAAGCTGCTGTTTTGTTTATCAAGAAGCTTAGTGGGACATTTATTTTATATAGCATCACAACACAGCCAGAACAAAACATGGAAATACCTGGGCAGATGTTTAGCCTCATAGGGAAGAACTTCACAGGATGCCAGCTCAAGTGAAACTGAAGTTCAGTCACTCCATTCTAATGATTCTAGAAATAACAGGAAAACGGATGGCAAAGACAGAGGGAATGGTGGGGGTTGGACACCCATGGCTTGAAAAATAGCAACGAAGTAAAGTTTCTCCATTCATGACCTAACAAGGCTACTTACAAGAATTCTTACTTATTAGTAGTGATGAAATTGTAATTCAAAGTATGAGCTACTAGGGGTAAAAGAATACACTAATCTTTTTACTGCAATAACCAGGTAAAGGGACCATACCTGTCAAACACTGTATTAGGCGCTAGAGTTTATGGCATGGACTACATTTTGAATTTAAATCTGAGAGGAGAACTGAACAGACAAAGATGACAGAAAATAATGAAGGGACTTACAGAGAAAGAGATGAAAATTCAACAACCTTGAAGACACTATTTATTTATTTATTTATTTATATTTTAAAAAGCAAAATAGAAAAAAATGACATAAATAATGCAGAATTTCAGAAAAACAACCAAACAGTAAGAAATCAACATTAGTTAATGTATTGCATGTTGTTATCTTAGACGTAGTTTAAGTTACGAGATCTAGGCATAAAAAATGATCAGACAATCAAACAATGACAACACAAACTATTTTTCATGAACTAACAGAGAATTAGCAGTATAGTTATCTATCTTGCACACTTATACATAGTTATTTGTGTATACCTACATACATATAATCCTTTCCTTTCTTCCATTTCTCCTTTCCCCTATCCCAGCTGTCCTTTAATTTTGAGCACTTTCTTTCCCTTTCATTATTACAATATTGTACATCTTGGATCCTCTTTCAGCTTTTTATTATTATTATTTATTTTTTACACTAGGGAGACAATATGATATTTACAAATATAAATCTGATTTATTTCACTTATGTCTTGGTTACTTTTTACTCGTTGCTGAGACAAAACACCTGACACCCCAAATTAGGGAAGGAAAGGTTTATTTAGCTTACAGTTTTTGGAGGTTTCAGTCCACAATCAGCTGGCTCCAAGGCAGGGTGGCATGGCACGGGGACAGCACTTCAAGGCAGCACTGAACAAAAGCAGCCAAAGTAAAAGGAGCAAGAGCAAGCCTCTTCTCCTCCTTTATATAGTACACAGGACACCCCCCCAGGGTGGGTGTAGCATTCACAAACATCCTTGCCTTCCTTTGCACAGGATGAGGATGTTTACAAAGTAAGACCCCTGGCTCCCTGCTGACTCTCTCAACTAAACTTCTGACCTTCTCAAATTGACACAATGGCCAGGTAACTGCTTATGCTCTACACCCCAGGATGTAGAGCTGCTGCCTTACTTAATTAAGCTGCTAGACTTCTCAAGTTGACACAATGTATAAACCCTAACAACTTATGAGTATAGTCTCAAGTTTCCTCCCTTTACCTATAAAAGTCTCAAGATCATCCTTTTTATAGCTGAATAATATTCCATTGTATAAAAATACCATGTCTTTTTCATCCATTCTGTGATTGATGGGCATTTTGATTGCTTCCAAGATTTAGCTATTACAAATAGTGCTGCTAAAAACATGGGTGCACATATATCTCTATGACATGACACTTTCAATTTTTCTGGGAAAATACCCAGGAGGGGAATAGATGGATTGAATGGGACCTCCAATCCTAGTGTTTTGAGGAATCTGCATACTGACTTCCACAGTGGTTGCACCAGTCTACACTCCCACCAACAGTGGAGAAGCGGTCATTTTTCCCCGTAGTCCCACCAGCATTTGTTATCAGTTGATTTCTTGATGGCAGCCATTCTTTCTGGAGTGAGATGGAATCTTGATGTTGTTTTAATTTGCATTTCTCGAATGACCAGTGAGGTTAAGCATTTCTTCATGTATTTATTTGCCATTTGTATTACATCTCCCATCTGAGAAGTGTATGTTCATCTCAGATGCCCATTTGTTGATTGGGTCTTTGAATTTGGGGGGCCTGATGTTTTTCAATTCTTTCTATGTTCTAGATATAAGACCTTTGTTTGAGGGACAGTTGGCTAAAGTTCTTTCCATTCTGTGGGTTTTCTTTTCACTTTATTGGTGATTTCTTTTGAAGTGCAAAAGCTTTTTAATAAGATGAGATCCCAGTTGTTGATTCTTTGAAGTGCTTCCCATGTGGTTTGTGTTTTGTTTATGAACTCTTTGTCTACCCATATGTTTTCAAGATTTTTATCTACCTTGTCTTCCAGTAGATTTAATTTTCTATTTTAATATTTAGATCTTTGATCCATTTTGACTTTAGCTTAGTGCATGGTGATGGACATGGGTCTAATTTTTGTCTTCAGCATGTGGAAAGCCAATTTTTCCAACATCATTTATTAAAGAGGCTATCTTCCTTCCAGTGAACATGTTTAGTCCTTTTGTCAAATATAAGATGACTGAGTGTCTTTGTAGTTATATTTGCATCTTCTAATCTGTTCCATTGAGCCTCAGGTCTATTTTTTTTGCTAGTACCAGGCTGATTTTATCACTGTAGCTTGGTAGTATAATTTCAAGTCAGGGATTGAGATGCCTACTGCCTTGCTTTTGTTGCCCAGAGTTGCCTTTCCTATTCTAGGTCTCTTTTGGTTCCAGATGAATTTTAGGAGTGTTTTCTCTAGATCTGTAAAGTATGTTAATGGTATTTTGATTGAGATTGCATTAAGTATGTATAACAATCTTGTGAGTATGGCCATTTTCACTATGTTGGTTCTTCCTAACCAAGAGAAAGGGATATCCTTCCATTTTCTAAAATCCTCTTCAATCTCCTTTTTTAGAGTACTATAGTTTTCAGCATATAGGTCTTGTACATTCTTTGTTAGGTTGATTTCTAAGTATTTCATTTTTTTGAATGTTATTGTGAGAGGTGTTATTGTCATAATTTCTCTCTCAGTGAGTTCGTTGTTTGTGTACAGGAATGCTATGGATTTTTGAAGACACTTTAAGTCAATGGTTTATCCCTTTTCTTTTGACAGGAATTTGACATATCATGGCACGTCATCCTGGCCTCCAATTGCCAAAAGTTGTTCAATTCAGAAATCACTATTCCCCAATGGAAGTAAAGTTGTTCACCTGCTATTTTTAAAATGACTATTAATAAAATCTCCAAAGCACTCCTGACTGCAGAATAAGCCACTGAAATAGCAACACATCAAAATCTGCTATGGAAAATTGTCAATTAAAATAATGGATCTTTAGTTGCAAATTGTTATCACAGTTTGACTTTAAAGTGAATGGATGAATTATAGTGAAGGAAGGGCAAAAGAAAAGAAAATTTTCAACTGCTTTGAAAATTGGTTGATTTTCATAAAGGACTGGTGATGGAGGGAAAAGAATGCAGGTTCCTTTGGAGTACAGTCTAGTTTAATGGGTATTAGCTGTTAGGAGAGACCAGAAAATCTGTGACTATTAAAGTTTCTTAGCATTTCTGGGTGTTTGTTCTGTTACTAAAAAGCAAATAATTAAAAATTTTCATTGAGGTGTAGAAACATTTATGCATGTGATATATAGGTGCCCATATGAATGAGTGTTCATAACACAAACACTGTGTGTCAGTGTAACCAGAGTCCAGATTAAGTAACAGAATAGTAACAGTGACCTAAAAA
The DNA here is from genome assembly GCA_004363535.1 of Dasyprocta punctata. Lineage (NCBI taxonomy): Eukaryota > Metazoa > Chordata > Mammalia > Rodentia > Dasyproctidae > Dasyprocta > Dasyprocta punctata. The sequence continues at coordinate 5,174 of RJWM01004859.1, forward strand.
CACCTAGTTTTTTCATCTCTGGCCACAATAACCCCAACAGTAACCAAACTTCTGTATTCTTTTGCTACTGGTTCTTACTCTCTGATTTTCTGCTTCATATATGTTGAATTGTGCACCTTTTCTTTTGTGCCTGGATTATTTTGCTCAATCATTTACCTAAAAGATCTGTTATATTTATCCATATTTATGCTTCTAGTTTGCCCATTTTTATTAATGTATATTATTACATTTTATAAAACTATCACAATTTACCCAGTCAAATGACAGTGAATGTTTGAGAAGTTCATAGTTCATAGCTATTACATATAATGCTGTTCTGAAAATTCTAATACCTGTCTTTTGTTGAATATGCATATTGTTTACTTTGGGGCTTATTACTAACAGAATTGCTTGGTCATAGATTATATGGATGGTCAGGCTCATTAGGTTCTACCCCTGAGTCTTCCAAAGTGGTCAAAACAATTTACATTCCTACCAAAAGGTCATTAAGTTCTAGTTGCTCTATCCTTGCAAGCACTTGGTATCTTCTGTTCCTTTTTTCATAACATCTTGTTTGTATATGTCAACTTCGCAATCATATCTAAAATTCTAGCTTTCTCTTGAAATCATTCATCTTTAGGATGCACACTCCTTGAAGATAGTAGTGCTACCAAGGGGAAGTTTTAATAAAAGCAGAGAGAACCCAGTGAGGTGGCAAAAAATATTAAAACTCTGGAGGGTAAGGGTATACTGACTTGCAAGAGGCTGTTTTCCTTCCCTTGTTATGAAACTGAATATTCTGATCAACAAACTCTGGCCAGAAAGTAGATGCAGAAATTATCTTAAATTTACAAAAAGAGCAACTTATATATAAAGGTTAAATGTTAAAGATTATGCCTTTTCAATTCAAATGTATGCATGCACTTACAGTGTTTTTCAACAAGGCCATATTAGTTATGTACTATGGAACTGTGTATATACACTTTTGAATGGTAATATCCTGGATTCACTCCAATGAGTGCTTTGTTCCAAAATTTTATTCATTCCATCCCTTACACTTATGATAAATTTAATTCTTTATTATATGAATTTTCAACTAAAATACACTTTGTAAGAAAACAGACTCTATCCAACTTATTTACCTTTATTTGTTCAGTAGCTCCATCTATCTTTGATGCAGACTGAAATACTCAGTAAACATTCAGGTGGAAACACATGAATAAATGACCATGGAAATGGATTTCACGAACACATGGAAAGATCTGGAATGTTGTATTTTTAGTTATTAAATAAAAACACTTTTTGTTTAAAGCAACTAAATCTGACAGGAAGTAGTTTATGCTCAACAATTCAAGACTTTTTCATGGTGAGATTTTTGTGAACATAGAGCTGAAACAATTCTTCAGACCTCATTAACAGTTTGGAAGGGCGGAATATCAAGACTGAAGGGGGTAGAAGGAATTCTCTGTGTGTTTCCTATCCTATTCCTATTTATGTATTTGCTACTGGTTTTATGTTTCTGTAAGTATCTCATTTACACTTTTTAAAAAAAGTATCCCACATTGTCTTTTAGTGAAGGGGAAGCTAGTGTTCTGATGTACAGAGCAGCTGCTACCTTTCTGTCACTATTTTTAATTCTCATGAGTACTAAGTTTAGATACAGAGTGCTGAAGCATTCTTGCACACGTTTGTCATTTTCAATTATATGACTGAGTCTTCAAGAACTCATTTAATGTGTTCCTCTATTTCCAGGTATTTAACCATTCCAGACAGATAGTTCTCTACCAAATTCTTTAAATTTCCATGAAACAAAATTACGTTCCCTCTTTGGTGTCATGCTGAAAACTTCCTATCTCCCAACTTCAGAAACATTTTTGTTTCACCCCCACTTATGGTACTGTAGTTAGAGCCTAACCGTGGCTCAGAAAAGTACTTTTCACTTGGAGATTTAAAAAGCCAAACAGTCTTTCCTTTCCTTGTCACCTTCCACAGGAGCTAACCTCTGACCTAAAGGCAATTCTGTCCAGTCCACAACTAAGCTGGTTGCTTATCACTGCCCTCTCTAATTTGCATCGTAACCAAGGTAGAAATAAATGGTGTTGTCTGCAGTCACAGGAGTAGCAAATGTAGAGGTGTTGGAAATAATGTCATAGTTGTCAGAGAGAGTCTCTGTCAGCATTTTTAAGAAAAGGAAAACAGCAGGCACTTTTTATAATGTAACTTTAATTACACTGGCCAAGCACCCTGGCACAGGCTGAGGATCTGTTTATGATACACCTGCTAAGAATAATTTGAAATGCTTCAAGACAAGTGTCTCATAAGTGGTGTCACCCCCTACAGGTGCCAGCCAGCAGTCTTCCTCTCCTTTCCTGTTTAGGTCTCCGCTGTATGTTGTTGGTCTGACTACTCAATTTTGACTGACTTAAAATGAGCAACCATAATCAAGAAGAGAAGGTGAAGAAACCACTTAGAAAAGCCACTGTATCTACGATATAGCTAAATACTTATATTTTCAAGCTGTGATGGATTCAAAGAAGTCTAAATTAATAAAACAAAATGAAATGGGCTACCACTCATCTTCTAATACTAAGCCTATTTGTGGGTTTTTATATTATGAATGTGACCTTCAAAAAACCTAGCTAGAAAATGAAAGCTCAGAAAACCAACCACCAGATGCAACATAGAGACTTCTCTCTGGCACTCTGATTGCCTATTTTATCCCAAAGACTGTTAGATTGTTTTGTAATTTGGTTTGCCAAGACTAGTTTAGTTCAGGGTTAAGGAAATATCCAAATCAAACAAAGAAGAAGTAAGTAAATTTTACCTATTGGTGTTTCCAGTAAACTTTTTGGCAGGTAATTTAAAATTTTCTCCAATTCCTGGATATTATGCATTAGATACTAATCGCCAGGGTTTTCAGTATCCTATTTTTAACATCATTCCTTGAGATGAAGTTGACCAGGAAGTTAACCTGGAGAATTTTTAAATTTTTGTTTCTCCTATATTCAACGTAACTCCTTGAGATGGAGTTCGCCAGAAAGTTAAATTGAAGAATTTTAAAATTTTTATTTTTGTACTACTGAAGACTAAACCAAAGACCTTCCCACTGAGCTAAACTCACCATCTTTTTTACTTTATATTCTTAGAGAAGGTCTCACTAAACCATTTAGTTGTCCAAGTTAGGCTCAGACTTGAGATCCTCTGACCTCAGGTTTCCAGAATGCCAAGATTATGGGAGTGTTTGCCCCAAGTCTGGCAGTTGGAGAATCTTTTAACACTTAAAGAATTTAGGGTTTTATTAACCATAAACAACATGCATAACAGTATTGTTAAATTTCATTTTAAATAAATCTGGTATGCAACTTTTGGTTGTATAATAATAAATGCCTTCAAAATCTTTCCAAACTGGATTCATAAACTATGTAGAATTTTATACTAGGATTCTAAGAGGACTGCACTTTTGTCTGCTGCATGCATTGGGTTACTTCCAGAAAGGCATCAGTGAAAGCAAATACTTCTATTTCCAGGCTAAACACTGTTGTTCTCTTATCAGATTCAATCTCCAATTGCAAAACTTACAAGAGTTACAGGGTCTTTTCTATCCCTTTTCCTTCTGGAAGTACCCTGAATTGAGAGGGAGATGCTGAAACTGATATACATATTTTCATAAATTGGTAACTCCAACTTAGTCCACTTTAAAACCCAAAACAAAAGGTGTTGAGCCCAGTGCTAGATCTGCACAACTCACTTTCTAATGGTCATATCACTTACGACAGGGTGAGCATATATATTCCAAAAATTTGAAATACTGAATGCTCTAAAATCCAAAAATCTTTGAGCACAAGCAGGATGCCACAATTGGGAAATTCTACATCTGACCTTTTATTTGTTCACTATGTTCTTCTACGTTCTTAGTCAAACACACAGGCATACTAACGATGTACAGAATTACCTTCAAGCTATGTGTGTTAGACGCATATGAAACATATATGAATTTTGTGCTTACCTCTTTAAGGAAATATTATGTATATGGAAATATTCCAAAATTTGAAGAAAATCCAAAATCTAAAACACTTCTGCTATCAAGAATTTTGAATAAGGGTTACTCATCTTGTGATATTAATTATTGGCCAGTCACAGGAAATCTAATACAAAAAGTATTATTATAGCTTTGTTTTTCTTCTTAAATATTTTACTAACTCAGGCACACCAGGAAAGCTAGGAGATACTGGAATCAGTAGCAGATGAATGATGAATGAATCATAAATTGGATTGCGTGTTGGTTTATTTAATTAGTTTATTAAAGTTCTTGGGAAACATCTAGGCACTGTGCAAAATTAATATATATGAGAATACTTAGCTGTCCAATTAGGAGAACATAAATTAGTCAAATCATCTATGCTGTAAAAACCACAACTGCCAAAAGAAATTAAACAATTGGAAAGCTAATGAAAATAAATGTTTTGCAATGTATTCTGAGAGCCTTGTGTGTAAAAGCAGTGAACTGTCAAGGAAGTGACCTACATTTATTGAAAAGGCGACCTCCTCCAGATAAGGTTGGTCATTTGGGATATTGAGCTTCACCTATATATTTTTAAAATTTACACAGGGATTTATTTATTTATTGGTTGGTTGATGATGTAAGACAAGTTTTTCAATAATGGAGTTAATAGAATTTCTACAATACTTAATATCTAAAATTCTATGATGGACCTTATTCTTCCCTGACATATTAGATTTTTGAGAAGCTACAAATTACACTTGAGTGGATCTTCTGTTCTGTTCTTTTCTACCTTAAAGATGGTAAAATGTTTGTTGGAATTGGGTCACCATTATATTGGGCAGTTGCTATAGTTCAAAGAGAACTCACAGTAGGGTTCACCTCATCGCGATCCCTAAGCAATCTTCAAAAGCTTTTCCCATTCAAGAGGCAGAATTCTTCTCTCAGTTCTTTCAGCAATAAATTTGACCATGAGAAATCATAGAACATGGACTGCAAGAAAAAAATTAGATAATTTAATGACTTCGCTGTTTTAAAACCTACCAGTTTATGGTAATTTCAGTGGATGTTATAAATAAAACGACTATCCTACAGAAGGCAGAGGCTGTGGATTTCAATACAGTCTTTGTTTCCAATTATCTCTGAAGCTTGAATAATGGATTTGCAATTCTAGGATCCTGTGATTGCTGAACTCTGGAAATATCTGTCACCGGTCAGACCACCTGGTAGACGTGATTGTGTGTGAAACTGAGCAGGTGCTGCCCATTCAGGACTAGATGAACTCACTGCACCATTCTGCCAAAGGAATAAAGGGAAACCAGTGAATTAAAATATTGTCAGGCAGTCATGAGCCCTTGGGACGTGTGTGTGAACACACACACACACACACACACACAAACACACACTGATGTAGCTGAAAAATGACTATTCTGGGCATCCTTTGACAATGTCTGGAGCAAAACAGTCCTGTAGATCACTTAGGAAACTGATGAAGGGCCCTCTTTTGACCCATGTCAGTGTGAAGCCCTTCATAGATGCCTCTCATTTACATAAATGCTCATAATTTCTTTGCCTGCCATTACTTTTTGCATCTCAGATCTTACAAATGGTATTGTCAAGGTAGTTTTTGGAGATTCAAATCTACTTTTGTCAGTCTGAAACATCTCTATTCAACATTGTTCTGGATTGATAGTTCACCTGGAACACAATTTTTGATTGGAGTTATTTTTGCTCTTCACTTTGAAATTATTAGTTCATACTTCAGCCTTTCCATGGTTGCCATTGAGACCATTGTTCCTGACTCCTAGTCACTTATCTGTAGGCAACATCTTTCTTATTTGTATTGTTTAAAGTTCTTTTTTGGCAGCTCCTCAAATTTCATAATTTCTAAAAATTTCTCAGCTATGAATTTGGAATCTTGACTTTGACTTGATAGGTTACACAACTAGTGCCAGCAGGTACTTATTTTCTAGACTTTGCTTGAACTGAAAGTGTAGCTTTTGATGTTCTAAACTTTATGTAAGGTAAACTTTTCCCAAGGTTTTACCTCTCATTTCTTACCAGCCATTACAGTGTTAGTAAACAGACATCATTAGGGAAGAATTGACTTTTTTCTTTTATCAAAGTAGGATTCATATATATTAGGATACTCCTCTTTAAAGTGCAAAATTCAGTAACTTCTAGTATATTTGCAAGACTATGCAATCACCACCAACATGGAATTGGATGTTTCTATTATCCCTCACAAAGTTAGGTCCCTTAGCAGTTAGTACCAGTCTTTTACTTCTCTCGTTCCATACAACCACAAATCTACTTACCGCCTCTAGGGATTTGCCCATTCTGACATTTCATATAAAAGGAATCACAAAATTGGAGCTAAAAGTGTTATGACTGATTTCTGTCATTTTGCATTATGAGTGCAGCGTTCATCTACATTGTAGCAGATGTATGCATAAGTCTTCATTCCTTTTTGTGGTTCTATACTATTCCAGTATAAATACACCTCATATTATTTATTCATTCATTCATACATTCATGAGCATTTGCACTACTTTCATTTCTGGGGTATAGTGAACAGTGTTGCTCTGAATTAAATGTACATATTTCTGTGTGGCTATCGTTTTTCACTTCTCTTCATTAGATTCCCAGGTGTGGAACTGCTAGAACATATGATATGCCTGTCTTTAGCTTTGAAGAACCACTAATCTATTTTATGAAGGAGTGGCCCCATTTTATATTCTTACTAACAATGTATTATAATGTAAACTTCTCCACATTTTTGCCTATATTTGTTGTCTGTCTTCTTAAAAAATATAGCCATCCTAGCAAGTAGGAACTATTTCATTGGGGTTCTGATTTTTATTTCTCTAATGACCAATGATAGCACTGCTTGCTGGCCATCTGAATATTAGTAAAAATACATATTCAAATCATTTGCTCATTTTTTGAAAATGGATTATTTGTGTTAAGTTATATGACTTCTTTTCATATTCTAGATACCAAGCCTTGTTGAGTTATATGATTTTTTTGTATATTCTATATACCAAGTCTTGGTTGCACTTATGATTTACCAATATTTTCTCCTATCCCATAGGTTGTTTCTTTCTTTCTTGTATGATTCTCTGAAATTAGTGAAGAAACTTAAATCTTGATAAAGTCCATTTTTTAGTTGCTTCCATCAAAGGTGTCACATCTAACAATAATAAGATTTTCTATAATGAATTATGTTGCAACTTTCTTTTCATTTTTTATAATTAGGGATTTATCTTGCATTTGTGTATGCTCAATTATGCACTTAATAGGAAGTTTATTTTTCTAGTATTACTAGATATTTTGTAGTGGGAGGAATGATCAGAATGTCTGGTACATTTTATTTTCAGATATGTTCATGACAGCTCTTACTATAATGATGTATGAACACAATGAAGTGCCACTAGTTACCTAGTGTGAACAGTTTCTTGGGAACTGAAGAGACCTGAGTTCAAATTCTATTTGTACTATTTAATAGCTACATTACCTTGATTAAGTTATTAAACCTCTCACAGTCTGAATATCCTTATGTGAAAATAGAGCTAATAACATCAGTACTTAATTTTTACAGCTGTTGTGAAGATGTAACAAGATAATATGTATCACCGGCACATTATAAGACTCACTAAGTGTTAGATAGTTATGTTATCATTTATAAAGTTAGTAATGAAGTCATCTTCACTCTTTTCTTTAAAAATCAAATATCAAGCCATTTCTCTTTTTTTCCTTTCTAAGCTTTACAAACTTTTTGATTAGCATATAATATATGTATTTATTTCTAAGGCACAATGTGAGATTTGAATACGTGTGCACATTGCACACTGATCAAATCAGGGTAATTAACATTCCTTTTCTTTTACCAAGAGGAAACTGTTTTGAAATGTTATGTTTTCCTGAAGGGGACTTCATTGAACACTGCTGCATTTATTAACTTGTTTTATGAAACAGGTCATCAAGGATGAGGAAGGTATTATGGTTTATATCTAGATGGCCCCTGAAGCCTCACAAGGCGTTTTTGTTTGTGGAGTTGACTGGATCATGTGTGTGTGATACTGAATTAGTCCACTGATGGGTTTATAGCTGAGTGTGATGTTGGGAGGTGAAGCCCAATGGAAGGAGGTGAGTCACTGGAGGTTTGGCCTGAGTATGCATGTATCCCTTTTCGTGCCATGAACATGGGCTGTTTCTTGCCTGCCCTGCCATAGACTGTTTCTTTTCTGTCATGACCCTCTGTCATGCTACCCTGCCTTGGAACCAGCTGACTATGTACTGAAACCTCTGCAATTCATGAACTAAAACAGACTTTTCCTCCTTTAACTTATGGATGTCAGGTATTTTGTCCCAGCAATAAGAAAGTAAGACAGAAGTCTTAACAGGTTACTGAAGATCACGAAATCAGTTAGTGAAAAACTGAGGTTTGAACCTTGCCTGACATACTTTAAGATACATATCCATTTTTACTAAATCCAAAAATCTCTTAAATCTAATTTTCTATTCTATGTAATCATTCCTTAGTAACTTTATTCTGCAAGTGTCTAATCCTCTTATATGTGATGATTTTCTCTCTAGATCTGTTCAACAACTTTAGCCACTAGCAATAGGAGATTAAGTTTAAATGAATGTAAATTAAGGTTTATTAAAATTAAGTTTCTTAGTTTCATTAGCCATATTATGAATGCATGCTAGCTGCAGGTGTCTACTGGCGGTCATGCAACAGAAGAGACACAGGGCATTTCCATCATTGCAGAAGATCTCATTGGACAGAATTACTCTAGATTATTTTTCAGTTGAGGGAACTACATCATGGGCAGTATCAAAGTCTTTTATTTTTTCCTCCTTCCTCACTGACCTTCAAAATCATATCAGGCATATTTTGCTAACTGCAGCTTGCATTTAATTACATCAGTGATTATAAACTGAGGAAAAGACTTCAATTTGGTCAGCATTTGTTCTTTGACTGCCCTATGTTTGGGGTGATTGAATGAGGTGCTGTTTTCTTATCCAAAGCAGGAGTCTGGTGACCATTCCCTCCTGGGGCATGCAATAGTTCAAGTCAGAATAACTCACTGCCTACAGATAAGTTCAAGCACAACCAAAATAGAAGTATATAAAAATTATATTCTCTTAAAAGTGAGCCCCATGAAACCATTTATTTCTATTTGCTAAATTCTAGTATTTACAGAGATTTACTTAATTCTGTATATTCCACACTTTCCTTGTCTGTAAAAAAGAAAGACTATTCCATCAATAAGCATTTATCTCAATTTTAAAGAAAGTAAGAAACTGATTAACAGTACAAAGCACTATTAATAAAAATTCGAGTACACAGTGTCTATTGACACAGATCACAGTATGCTTTACCTACTATTCTTAAACCTGGATTCCAGATAGATAAATTTAAACAAATTATTGAAAATATGTTCCAAACATCAATTACAAAGGTAAAGATGAAGAAGAGAACAAGAAGTCATCAAGAAGCAAGCCCTCCCTGAGAATCAGCGTCATCTGCAGGCCACTGAGCAGAGAGCCAGATGCCAGCCCCTTCCAGCGAATGGGTTGGGAAACAAGAAAGGCCAGTTCCCCCCATACTCCCACTCAATGCAACCTGCTGATCTAGAGAAACACAGGCTGTGATGATAGCTATTGAGGTAAAATATAATTTAATGCTTGTAGTGTTTAGTGTTTCACTGACTGTGCAGGTCTAAAGCCAGTAGTCTGATCATCCATTCAGAGGATAACAATATACAACGTAGCATCTATGGGGGATCTCCTTCTGAAGATGGTAACTATTGTTAATTCCCTATCATCTTGTTTTGAAGTCCTGTATCATTTTCATCATTTTGTTGGGTTGGGTTTTATTCTATTTTGTTTTGTTTGATTTTATTATATACAATGGCATGGGCAGCTATTTCAAAGATAACAAAGATATACTACTGTAGCCATTTTGGATTTACTCTTATGTTGTTTTGAAGTCCTTTATTACATTCATTGCTTTGCTTTTGTTGGTTCTATTCTGTTCTGTTTTGTTTGATTTTTACTATGTCTGAAGGTATCTGCAGCTATTTGGAAGACCAGAGGCATTATGGTAAGCATTGTTGATTTCCTATTGTTTTGAAGTCCTGTGTCACTTACATTGGTTCATTTTGATTTGCTTTATTCTGTTTTATTTTGCTTTGTTTTATTCTCTTTAAAATAAAAATAAAAGGTAAGGATGAAGGACTTCTCACATCTTAGATCGGTGATCTATTTCAGGCTTTGTCATGTTTGTATTTCATGGCATTTCAAGTTTAGAAGGAATTTTCATTATAAAATGACTTGTTAGTTTATAACTTAACAGATGTTTGCTGGAGTCAATAACTAGTAAGAAAACATGAAGGATGGTTGATCAACTGCTAAAGGTTGAGTGTGGACTAATTGAGGAACAAGAACTGCTGAGACATGTCCCTGATAGACTTCCATATATGCATGCCTTTCATCTCCAGGAACAACCAGGCTCTCCAGATGGAAGATCTGATAACAATTCCAAAGATCTGAGAAAAGGTCCTGCGTATTTCCATGAAGGATAGGCAAAGTGACTATTTTCTTATACATGTAGAGTGATCTGTTTTCCTTAACAAAGACCTATCTTCATGGAAATATATTTACAAGGGACCAGCTGATACTGTGGAGGGAAAATGGGCAACTTCAACCTTTTCTTTTCTAATTTTCCTGTGATTTTGAGAAATACATCTGAGAAGAAACTGTGGAAAGCACAGTCCAGGCAAACAGGATCACTAAACACTGAAAATCATTCATCATCAGATGTCTTCTTCCCAATAAAGTGAACAATTTTTGTCTCAGTCCCTTTTAGCTAACATATCCTATCTAGTTTTTTTTTGAAAAAAAAATCACAGAGTGTTATAAAAGGAAAAGAAAAATTGTCTACAGAGAGAAAATGAGCATCAGAACCCACATTTTGATAGCTATATTAATCTCAGACCAAATTTTTCTCTCTTGGATTTTCAGTTTGAGATGTTTCTACAAACACAGCTTCCGGTGCACAGATGAGCCCATCAAAGATGTTTTTCACTTCTGTTACTATGTTTTTATATTGCATCTTAGTTATTTTTCTTGACACTGGGACAAAGTACTTGACACCCAAAGTTAAAAGAAGGAAGGTTTATTTTGGCTCACAGTTTCCAGAGGCTTCGTTTCATAGTTGGCTGGCTTCAAAGGCAGGACAGCATGGCAGAGGAGCAGCACAGAGGAGAAACAGTCCATGGGATGGCAGGCAGCAGGCAGACAGAAGCAAACAGCAAGCCTTCCTTCTTTTCTGTTCCTTTATATTCCATCCAGGCTATCAACCTATTAATTGGCATGACTATGTTAATTCCAATCAGTGGATTAATTTAGTACCACACACCCTTAATCCCAGTATCACACACCCTAGATCTAGCCAGCTCTAAAAACCTCCATCTGTGAGCACATGGGGTTCTAGATATAAGCCATAACACATTACTCTAAGTTTTGATTCTTTTAAACATTTCCATCTCTTTTTTTTCTTTACCTATCCCTGCTTACATGTCTGTTTTTCCAGTAGCATTTTCTACTATTTAATAATTGTTATTTTAAATTCCCAGTCTTAAAATTCCAAATAATCTGCAGAGACATTACATATTAGCTAAAAGGACAGGCTAAAAGGAAAAAGAAAAGAATTTTAACATTTATTTATTTATTCATTTATTTATTGTAGCTAGGAATTAGACTATGTTTCACGGTTATAGTTTCTGTTAGTGCCCTTGCTTTTGTTTCCTTTTTGACAGTGAGGGCAAACCTTTTAGAGAGAAGTGCCTAAACTGCAAGCCAAAACCGTCTTACTTATCTCAAAGTGCCAACCCTGCAATTAAACCTGGATATTGAGGTTTTAATTTAGAGAAAATAACTCATACATTAATATCTTCTGTCTTAAAAACATAACACATGTGCCACGAGTTTGCCACCATTGTTCTATTGTCTTTGAGTTTCTCCTCTGACAATTTAAATAGAGTCTGAGCTCTACAATTCTGTTTCAGTACTCTGCTATTGTTTTCTAGAAGCCTTATGGTAGTAAGGTTTTTAGGAAGAAGTTATGCTCTTGGATCACAGATGAATTACACATAAAGTCAATAACAGAATGATACCTGGAAAGTCCACAAATATTTGGAACCTATGAACTCGTTAAGGGATGAATCCTGTGATAGCTGATGTGCTGTTAGGAGGTGGGATCTGGTTGGAGGAACTGCACTCTGGCTGACATGAGTTGATCAGCTTTCATCTGCCATTTAATCACGCTCTTCTGCTGTGATACTGCTGCACTGCAGGTCACTGAACATGGACTGAAACTTTTGAAGCCATGAGCCAAAATAAACCTTTTCTCTTTTAAGTTTTGCATATGAGGAATTTTGCCCCAATGATAGAGAGCAAAGCAACACATTTCTAAATTAACATGAGTCAAAAAACAGTCTTAAGAAAAATGTGAAAACATTTTGAATTAAATAAAAAATGAAAATACAACTTAACAGAATTTGTAGGACACAGCAAAGTATTTCGTGGAGGAAAGTAGTATTAAATGTATATACTAGAAAAGAAGAAATAATTAAAGAATCTAAATTATTACCTTTGGAAGTTAGAAAAAGAAGGACAAATTGAATCCGATTTAAGCAGGCAAGTTTAAAAATTAAAACACAATTCAATGAAATTGAAAACTGGAAATTAATAGAGAAAGTCAGTGAAACCAAAGCCAGTTATTTGAAAGCACCATTAAAGGTGATAGACCTCTACATAAGCCACCAACACAAATGAATGAAACCAAGAATTAATAATTTGAAAAATGAAAGAGGGTTACTATGAAGATAACAATACACAATGTATAATTAATATTTCTGTCCTACTAGCCTGCTTTGAAACTTTTATTTTTATTTTCTTCTCTTTAAAATAAAATTTTTAAAAATGAAAGAAGGGCATCACTACTGATCCGCTAGACCTGAAAAGGATGGCAAAGAAATGTTATGCAAATTTATGCCCGCAAATTTAATAAATGAAATGGAACAATCCCTTGAGAGACACAAACTATGAAAACACAGAGAAGAATATACACAGACTGCACATCTGATATTTGTTAAAGAAATTAAATTCACAAAGAAAGAGAATTAAAATGTGTTACGTACATGTACACACCCCCATGTTGAATGTAATCATCTTGTACTGCAAACATGTACTAAAAAATGAGAAAAAAAACAAAACAAAAAATGTTTGGATACTGAAAAGGAGAAAAAAGACCACATTTTCTTCACATAACAACTAAAACATCATTCCTAGAGGGAGAAATAAAAAAAAATTAAATCTAATGATGAATAAAAAATTTTAAAACCAAAAATATCAGTCTAGATAGTTCTACAGGTAAATTCTAACAAATACAAAATACTTAATTGATAACTTACTGGAAATAACAACTATCTATAACCTCCTCCAGAAAATAGAAGAAATATTGATTTATTTTATGAAGCTATCATTACCATATCATCCATATTAGATGAAAACATTAGAAGAAAGAAAAATACCAGACCAAGATCTCCCATGAACGTTGATACAAACATACTTAGGAAAATATTAGCAAATTGAACCCAAGAATGTATAAAAATATTATGCACAATTATCAAAAGGGGCTTATTCCAGATAAGCAGTAGTTCATTAGAAATCAATTAAAATGATCCATCTGCCAACATATTAATTAAAAATTTTATGACTGTATCAAACGATGTGAAAAAAAAAACACATCAAAATCTAGATTTGACAAGCCCAACAGTCATTTATGATAAAAACTTTCAGCAAACTAGGAATAGATAACTCCTTCATTTTGGTAAAGAATATATACAAATATCTTAACACTAACATCACACTTGATGAGAAAGTAGACATTTCCCCAAGATTCAGAACAACAAAACTTACCCTATTTAACATAGACATTAGATGTCCTAGCTAATGCCATAAAGAAAAGGAAATAAAAGATATACTGATTGGAAAAGAAGAAATAAAAGTGTCTTGATTTGCAGGTTACATGACTGTCTATGTAAAAAATACTAATGATTAGCAATAACAGACTTGTACTGTAAATAAATGATTATAGCATGGTTGCAAGATACAAATAAATAAATACATAGTTTTCCTATAGAATCAATGAACAATTGAAATTTGAAACGTAAAGCATAATATCAATTTATTAACACAAAATGGAAATATTTAGAAATATAAATCTAACAAAATATGGGAAGATATATAAAGAAAATTACAATATGCTGATAAAATGCATCAAAAATAATGTAAATAAATGAAATATTCCATGGTTATGAATAGCAGGATCCAATATTATGAACATTATTGGTTCTTCCTAATTTTATATATAGATTTAAGGCAATTTTACTCAAGATCCCTGTAATTTATTTTCTGGATAAGTACAAACTGATTTATAGTTTAAAAGGCAAAAGATCCAGAATAGGCAAAACAATACCTAAGAGACTGACACTATTGAACTTTGTAATGTACTATAAAGTTATAGTGGTCGAGAAAACCTGATGTTGGTGAAAGAATAAATAAGTAGATCTACAAAACAGAATAGAAAGTTGAGAAATAGATCTTCCCCAAAATTCCAACTGATCTCCACAAAGAAAAACAGGTCATTCAGTGGAAAAGAATTGCCTTTTCAACAAATGGAGTTGAGACAACTGGCCATCTATATGGAAAAAGTAAATCTAGAACAGATCTGATAACTTTCACAAAACTTAACTCATAGATGATCTGAATCTAAACCTTGAGTGCAAGACCATAAAACATCCAGAAGACAGCATAATGCAAAATCTAATTGACATTCTGGTTCAACAACATGATTTTAGATATAACTACAAAAATGAGACACATGAAAGAAAGAAATGATACTCTGGACTTCATTACAATTAAACTTCAGCTCTGTGGAAGACATATTAAAAGAACGACAAGACAAAGCCACACACTGGGGGAAAATATTTGTAAAATACATATGTTGAAAGGTTTGTATCCAAAATTAAAAAAGAATTTGTAAAAGTCAATAATAAGAAAACAATTTAAAAATTGGTACAACAGCTGAACAGACAACATGCCCAAAAAGAGCACTCAGATGACAAATAATCAATTGAAATTGTGCAATATTTCAGGTCATTAGGGTAATGCAAATAAACCGTAAGACACCTCTACACATGTACTAGAACAGTAAAATGCAAAACACTGACAAAAAATACTGGCAAGTTAGTAGAGCACTGGGAACTCTGATTCACTGCTAGTGGAAATGCAAAGCGATAGTTACTTTGGAAAAGAACTTGGCAGTTTCTTACAAATCTGTGTATATTCTTATATCCTCCAGAAATTGTACTCCTTGGCATTTACCCAAGTGATACGAAAACTTGTGTTCTCACAAAATCTTGCACAAAAATAGTTATAGTGACGCTATAGTTGCCAAAAATGGAATCAAGCAAAATGTCTCTCAACAGGTGAGTACATAAACACATGTAGTGCACCCATAGAATGTAAGGTTATTAAGCAATGAAACTGTGTGGTATTAAACCACAAAAGACTTGGCAAAAGCTTCAGTGCATATTGTTAAGGCAAAACTATATAAAGATTTAAAAGGTCAACATTTGCAAAGTATCAAAAGCACATTGATGAACAAGCGGTCAATAGGGCACTTTTAGGTCACTTAAATGATTTTATATGATACTATATTGCCAAATAAATAATATCACCTATTTGACAAACCTCAGGTAACTGTACAACACAAACAATGAACTAAAGTTTACACTATAGATTTTGATTAATAATAATGTATCAAATTTGGTCCAATGACTGTAGCAAATGTATTATATGAAGGCAAGAAACTAATAGGCATGAACTGTGGTGGAGGAAGAGGAGATACATGAAAATATGAAATACTTAGTGCTCTCATATTTTTATGCCTAGATTTCATAACTTGAACAACTACTTCTAAGATAACAATATGTAATGCATTAACTAGTGTTGATTTCTTACCTTTTTTTGAAATTCTGTATTACTTCTAGCTTTTTTGTTTTGCTTTTTAAAATAAAATAAAAAAAATGAGAGCCCTAAGTATTCTCTGTGTAATACTTCCATAGTCTTAAAACTACTCTAGAAAAATGATCTATCAAGTTGGTCCTGCTGGTGGACACACTATAAGAGTCTGAAGCAAGACTTCAAGTTTGAACCTATCTTCAGCAACTTAGAAAGACTTTGTCTCAAAATTTAAAAAATCTTTTTTGCTTGAAGGCTAGGGATGCAGTTCAGCCAAAAGTCTCCGGGTTCAATCTCCAGTACTAGGGAAATAAAAGGAAGGCTAGGAATGGGAAATAGCATATCATTAAAAAATCAGTCTGATGACTAGTGAAACACATCTATTTGTTCTTTTCATGACACGACTTTGAAACTTAAAATATAATGACTAATAGCATTTAGGGAGTTGCATATTAGTGAGCAGTAATTCAATGACCTAAAACCCTAGTCCCTTGAAAGAATTACCAGTAGTTCCTAAAGACATCTGACATATAACAAAATGAGGGTTTGCATTAAGAATCTAGTTCAGATATTATCTTCTGCACTATTATATCTTTAATTCTATCTGCCATATGAATAATCACTTACCTAATTGCATTTTAAAGATTTTCCATCATTTCATTTAGTGGAACTTTGGAATTCATATAGAA
The DNA here is from genome assembly GCA_004363535.1 of Dasyprocta punctata. Taxonomy (NCBI): domain Eukaryota; kingdom Metazoa; phylum Chordata; class Mammalia; order Rodentia; family Dasyproctidae; genus Dasyprocta; species Dasyprocta punctata. Next base: position 21,944 of record RJWM01004859.1, read on the forward strand.
TTATTATACAATTCATGATCTGGTAGTATCACTGAAAAAAGTTGGAATTGAAAAGAAAATCTATTATTAATTTGCAAGGAAGTGCTACTGTGCCAGTAATGAGGTACTGAATTGCCTGTACACCCAAAAATTCAACCTGTTCACTTCTCAAAATAATAAAAATATTCACACACAGCTGTCAGCATAAACAAAACTGTGCTCTGTGCATCATACTGAGAGTGTTTGTAAAAACTAAAACAAAAGCATAACTGAATCTGTCCCCATACAGGTTAAAAAGTTATCCTTTGTGTATGAGTCAGCAGAATATATAATGTCTGAAACAACCTGAAACAAAAATACATGAGTAAGAGGTTACATTTGAAACCAAAAATCCTGGAAAGTTGCTAATACATTTGGTTTGATTGTAAAATATGTGGTATTGGCTCTTCCCTAGGGTAATAAACCCCAAAATACTGGGAGGGAGGGACGAAAGCAGGAATAAATGCTCTAACCTATGGTTGATAATATATAAAATATCTAGTGGTTCACTCAAAATGGTTTTTAGGTACATAAGTTAAATATTTCTGCGTAACACCACCTGTTTAGGGGCGCGCATACTCTAAATTCTGAAAATTAAGTCATCGATAGGAGCAGATAAAAACCCTTGAAAGTTAGGTGTTACAAATCAGTGTTCTCTTTAACATACTCCTATTATTTCTGATAAAGCCTACGGTCATTAAGAGATGGCAATGTGAAAAGACCACCTGTCAGGCAGGGATCTGAAAACATGGATATTAGATTCACTCACATTTGTCTTTAACTAGCCGTATATATAGACTGGACTAAGTCATGGTTTTCTAAGATTTGATATATTCATGAATAAAGGAGGAACTTGTACTTATGCTAATCAAATACAATAAATAGAATATGAATTATTATTATTAAACACCTATGATACTGGTTGGAAATGAATAATAAATCAACATTCTCTTCTATTGATGGCCACATAATGCAAATCTGAGCACTTGGATTTTAAGAAAATCTAATTGCAGGGGTAGGAAAGAGTGATAAAGAGGTAAAGTACAAGACATTTCTTAGGGCAGTGAAACTGTTCTTCATGAAAATGACATTGTGAAAACCCACAGAACTGCAAAGACTAAACCCCAATGTAAACTACTGACCTTAATGAATAATCATGTATCACTACTGGTGCATCAATTATGACAATGGAGCACTCTAATATACATATAGGAAAAAATGGTATGTGTGTGTAGGATGTATGGAACATGGGAGCTCTGTATATTCCACACCACTTTTCTTTAAATTTAAAGCTATTTTAGAATTGCCCTGACTTACAAAGATTCTAATGCATAGCTGCTTAAAAAATAATGAGAACATCAGGGAAAAGGGGAGGGTAGAAGGGCAGAAGTGTAGGAATAAAAGGAAGAAGAAAGCAGGTTTGCAGTTGGTAAAGAGACATGCAGACCAAAGTGTAAATAATGGGCAAATAGAAGAAAAATAAAGTGGAAAGCTGGACCCAAAGGAGGAGAATGTCAAAGAAGGATACTAAGTTAGGGAGAAGGAGGGGAAAAAGCAGAGTCCAAGACAGATTGCAAGCCAGGTAGCTATCACACCAAGGCCTAGTGTGCAGTAAGTGTGGCCAGGGTTTGTCTAAAACTCCATTTTATCTACCGAACAGCAGTGGTTCTACGGGACTGCACCTGCCCAGGAAGGTGTTCAGGGACCCTCTGTGGAATATACTTTGTTGAGAGACTCTAAAGTTACTAATTTTCTTCCTAAATCCTATTCATATCAGCTCTTCTTATGATCTATTAAAGCATGGTCTCCCAGTCTTGAATCTTCCGGGCATGCATTTTCTGAGCGGTTAAAAATGAGGGTCTATTTTTTATGTTTTTATCTATCAGTTAAAAACAAATCTAATGCAAATTTAAAAAAGAGGAAGCCAAATAAAAAGAAAATCCAAGATACTGAAACTGTTTTGGAAATCCTATTTTTACTGAAAAAAACACGTTGCCTTAAAATCATAAACTTTCCCATCTCTCTTTATCTTATACATATTTCTGTTAAAATTGTATTAGAAATGAAATATAATGTGTTTTTGGATGTTCTGAAACTAAATATTTTATAGTAAAAAAGGACAAGAAATGATGACAATTTTTGCTTAATTACTTCGCATTTTTCATATCCCAACTATTGGAAAATGATGTCTTTTTGTACAGGAATTTTTTAAATCCTAGTTTAGGAGCTAAGCTTATAAAATTTGGAGATCCATCACTATGAAAAAGAAGACTATTGTAAATTGTCACTGTGTAACCATTATCTTTAAAATTACAGTATAAAATTACATGTTAAAGAAAATATTTTAAAATAACAAATTTTTTCAAACTAGAAAATGTCAAATGCCACAAACATAATAAAGTTCAGAAAAAATAATGTTAACAAACTATGAAATAGTCTATAATTTTTTTCTATGTTTGGGATACATATGTTTTATTTTGATCATTCCTTCACTTAACGATTAATCATTTTCAAGAGGAATTATACTACCTGACTTCAAAATATACTGCAAAGATATAGTGATCAAAACAGTATGACATTAGCATAACAATGATACAATACTGACAGAACAGAACAGAGAGACCAGAAGTAAACCCACATGTCTACACCCAACTGCTTTTCAAACAAGATATTAAGAACGTATGTTGGAGAAAGAACTGACTTTTCAATAAATGGTCCTGAGGAAATAGGATATTCGTAGCCATGAAAATGAAACTGGACTTCTGTTTCTTACCAGTTACTAAAATCAACTGAAAATATACTAAACACTTAAATGTGAAAACTGAAACCATTAGACCACCAGAAGAAAACATGCAGAAAATGCTTCAGGACATTACAAATGACGAAAATTTTAAACAAGATTTTAAAAGCACAGGTAACCAAAACAAAAATGGACAAATAGGATTACATTGAGCTAAAGAAGTTTCTGCACAGCAAAGGAAAACAATCAACAGAGGGAAGAGACATTGTACAGAAAGAGAAAAAATATTTGCAAGCTGTACATTTGGCAAAGAGTTGATATCCAGTATATAAAAGGATCTCAATAAACACAATAGCAAAGTGGACAAATAACCCAATTTAAAAACTGAAAATAGACTTATGGACAGAATGGAAAGATAATCACCCCAAAAGAGTTACAAATAAGTAATAATGAATACTAAGAATGACTTGGTTTTCATATGTTTAAATATAAGCAATATTTTAAAGTAATTTTTTATTTCTTATTTCCAGATTTTGAGATAAACAAGCAAGAAAGGAAACTTCAAATATCTGAAGTATAGCCTAGTGAGATTGATTTACTTGAAAGTTACTTCAACCTTTTCTGGAACTAATACAATTTTCCAGGTACACCAAATAAAACTCATGGATAAAAGTTTATATGATTTCTTTAGAATCTATGTGTTATTCAAAGAAGAATTTAAAGCCTAATACCAAATCAGATAAAGAATTGTACTATACCAAATTTGCTATTAAAAACTAAGTAAAAAAGAATTGCACTATACAAAATGATAAAAAATTGTACTGTAGTATAATTATGCTAAGCCAATCTAACAATGAAATACTTTATTTTATAAAATCTTTAATGTTTTCTATCTGGTTATCAAAAAGTTCAATTATATTCTAACTACACAGCCAATTATTTTTGAGCAATGGCCTTTTTTCATTAAATATTAGGAGAGGTACAAAAGTAATGTTTCAGTACATTGATGCTGTTATTTTCATGATTTAAAAAAGATGTTTTGCCAGCCATAGTGACACATATCCTGCATTCTGGAAGACTGAGCCAGGACAACTGTAAATTTGAGCCCAGCCTTGGCAACTTGGTGACTTAGGTGAGACACTTTCTCAAAATATAAAATAAAAAAGGGCTGCAGATGTAGCACAGTGTGAGGGCTCTGGGTTAAATCCCTAGTACCATTAAAATTCAATGTGAGTTTTATTTAATATGCCCATGTACTAAGCATGCATGCTAAGCAGCATAAACTAAACGTATACCACATTTTACTTCACCGATAAATTATAATCTCAGCTAGAAAACATATTGGATTATAGCAGGTTGAGGAAACAGAAGATCTTTTCTTATTTTTACCAAATTTATATAATGTTGATTAGTAAATTATATTAGAGAACTTTAATTTGATGACCTTTTATTTTCAATTTCAATTGTAAAATAAAAAATGTTTCCTCAAAGTTTTAACGGAGTGATACTAAAGACTTACGTGTGAGAACTGAAACCATTAGACTACCAGAAGAAAAGACACAGAAAAGGCTCAGGACATTACAAATGACAGGAAAATTTTAAACAAGATTTTAAAAGCACAGGTAACCAAAACAAAAGTGGACAAATAGGATTACATTGAGCTAAAGAAGTTTCTGCACAGCAAAGGCAGTCAACAGAGGGAAGAGACATTGTACAGAAAGAGCAGCAAAAAGAGCTACATTTTCTTATTACACTCTATGTACAGTCTTTTTCACAAATGCAAAGCAGTACATCTACAGTTCTGAGATTGGGATCAAAAAGTTATTTAACCCAATGATTAAATAAAAATGCTTAATCAAAATTACTATTGCAGCAAATGCATGTTGAAATAGTCAATGTTTTTATTTTTTCTACTCTTTGTGAATGTGTCTAGATATGAAAAGTGCATCAATTGGACATAATTAATAGTTCGCTGATCAATCTTAGTGAAGTCTTTTGGTATACTTCCAAAAGTTGCAAAAGCCTATTGATAAATCAAGTCATTTCTAATTCTTTGCTTTCAAAATACTTGAAGTAAGATCTGATCAAATTGTCAGCTCATAAATCATTAAAAATAATTTTGATGATACATCACTACATGATACTTGGCATATACTTCAAGAAGAATTTGGAGAATAGATTTTGTTTTTGTACCGGGGATAGAACTCACAACCTCACGCCTGCCAGGCAGGTGCTTATACCACTGAGCTAACCCCTGGCTCTTGAATTTGAAGAATAGAATCATATGGTTATAAAATTCTTTTCACTCTCATGTACTAGTTAATATGGGCAACATCTCTGTCATAACCATCACTATAGTTCAGTGCCAAAGGACTGGGTGCTGAGCCAAACAGCAACTTCTCTTCCCTAACAAAATGGAAAGGCAGGGTCTTGGAACAGACACAAAGACCAACAGCCAGCTACACTTACAAGACATCTCTGAGGAAAAGACATTTCCTAAGGAAGCCTTGCTACTAGTGATAAAGCTATTGACCACAAGAAATTTCTAAGCAAGAACACTGAAAACAAGATTAAAATAAAAAAATAGAAAATGAGAAGATGTACAAGCAAAATGCAACCCATAGATCACCAGCCCACTCAGGAAAGGTGCAGGAGGCAACAAGATAGAGGCAGTTAGAAACTATCCACTTCAATTTCTAAAATGATATCAACAGAAGTAAAAAAAATGAAACAAAAACTATAGATGAATAAAGCTACAGAGAAACATTAGAAATAATTTTTCAGGTATAAAAAGAAATGACAATCAAAATGAAGGATTGTTTCTAGAATAAGCACAGATAAAAAAATACAGGCACTTAAGAAAATGATGGAAACAATAAATACCTAACATAGGAAATATATAGAATCCATGAAACAAATTCAGACATACATCCAGGAGATTAAAATTCCATTGAAAGTGTACACAATCAATTGAACCAAAGTGAGAACAAAATATCAGATGTAGAAGACAGAATTGTGGTTAGTGACCATGAAAAGAAAAATTTCTTAAAAATAGAAAGTGACTATGAAAAATCAATCCAACAGCTGCAAGATGACCCAAAGAAGGAGAACACAGGATTGATCAGAGTCAATGAAAAGGCAGGAGACAGTGCAAACATATAAAATAACCTGTTCACAGAAGTAATGACAGAAAACTTCTCAAGCAAGGAAAAAAATTTGACATACAAATAAGGGAGGCATACAGAACTTCAATTAGCCATGACCAAAACAAATCTATACCAAGGCATATAATAATCAAGATTCCAGAAATTTAACACAAGAACAAAATATTAAAAGCTATTAGGGAAAAGAAACAGATCACCTATAAAGGAAACCCTACCAGAATTACAGCACACATCTCAACACAAACACTTAAATCAAGGGGAGCTTGAGGTGAAGTATTTCAAGTTCTGAAAGAAAACATCATCCAACTCAGACTGATGCACCCTGCAAAACTATCTTTCAAATTACTGGAAAAATAAGATACTTCTCCAACAAAGAACAACTGAAGAAATTCATGACCACCAAACCAGCTCTACAAAACGTTCTGAAGGATATTTTAGAAAGAGATAATGAAACCCATAATTCCAAGAACACCAATAGAAAGAAGCTACCAGGCAAGCCAAGCAATTAAACAGAGAGAAAGACAAGGAACCAGCAACAGAAAAATAACATGACAAAGACAAGCTAATGCATATCAGTTATAACCATCAGTGTAAATGGTCTCAATTGACCAGTCAATAGAAACAGATTTTCAGAATGATCAATAAACAAGATCCAACAATAAGCTGGGGATATTTTCTAAAATAGACGACATACAGGCTCATAAAACATGCTTAAGTAAATGTAAACAAATTGAAATTATCCCACACACATTGTCAGATCATAGTGGAATTAAATTTGAAATAAATAGCAAAAGAAACCACAAAACTTCCATGAACACATGGAAATTAAATAACACCCTCCTGAAAAACCAACGGGTCATAGATGAAATTAAAGAAGAAATTCAACAGTATCTACAATTAAATAATAATGCCAATACAACATACTGGAACTTATGGGACTTAATGAAAGTAGTCCTAAGAGGGGAATTTATAGCGGTGAATTTTCACATCAGAAACACAGAGCAAGTTCAAATAAACAACCTAATGTTGAACCTCATACTTCTAGAAAAAGAACAAGTCAAGTCCAAAGCTTGTAGGAGGTAAAAAATGACAAAAGTCAGAGCACAAATTAATGCAATAGAGACTAAGAATATAATTCATTGCTCAGCTTTATAACATAAATACAACGAATTCATAGGGTTTGAGTTGCCCCCATCTCATTGCAGCAATAAATAATACTTGTCTATTAATACATGAACTTCTTAAAAAAAATACATGAACTTCTTAAAATAAAAAAATCTCTAGTTATCATGAGATTCACTTTCATTAACCTTTACTGTGTTATAATCACTTCTCACGTATGCAATATATTTATTGTATTTAGTTGTATTATATTAATGTATTACTAATAATCTTAAATAACTCAGAGAAATAATTTATAACAAGTTAGAGCCTTTTAGTCAGAGAGAATTTAACAAACATCAAAATTTAACTTACACATGTATTTTTGTGGCAGACATACATTTCATGAAATCAATAAAGACACAAGAACAAAACCATATTGCAAGAGAACAAAATACAAAGAATGTGAAATAGAATAGGATTTTAAGGAGAACAGTGGCAAGTTGTAAACTTTTCCTAATAAAAAATAGCCTGTGAATGAATTTTTTAAATGTGAAGTGTAAACATTAAATAATGAGTCTTCATTAAACATTTATTTTCACTTCATTATAGTAAGAAGACTGAACATGAGATCTACCCACTTAAACTATTTTTTTTTCTGTTTCTTTTCATCTTTTCTACCTTGTTTTCAGTACTAGGGATTAGATCAGGCCTCTGTAATAGCTGAGATTATAGGTACGCACCTCTCTCTGCCCTCTTAGCATACTTCTAAGTGCCAGCACAGTATTACTAACTGTAGGCACAGTGCTGTGTAGGAGATCTACAGAACTTGTCTCACATAACTGAAACGTTACGCTCACTGAGCAGCGACGAATCATCTTTCCCCTCTGCTCAGGCCCTGTGACCACCTTTTTACCCTCTGCTTCTCTGAGGGACTATTTTTGATGTATTATATAAGCGAGATCGCACAGTATTTGTCCTTCTGTGACCATCTTATTTCTCTAAGGATAATGTCGTCTTGGCTCACCTATTTTGTCACATACAGTAGGAATTTCTTCTGTCTTAAAGCTGAATATTTCTTCATGGTATGTGTATACCACATTTGCTATCCATTTGATTACAACACGGGGTTTCTGTGCCTGTGGCTACAGTGAACATGGAAGGGCTTAGTATCTCTTTAAGATCTAATTTCAATCCTTTGGGATAAATTCTTAAAAGTAGAATTTCTGGATCTATAGTAGTTTCATTTTTAAAGCTTTGAGGAGACTCCATACTATTTTCCCCAGCAGCTGAACCATTTTAAATTCCTATCAACAATACACAAAGGTTCCAATTACGCTATAACCGTGCCAACATCCATTGCTTTTGCTTTTGTTTTGTTTATAAAGTTGAAATTATTTTGAAGTCTCCAAATACAAAACAAAATGGACCTCAAATCTACATAGCACTTGGTGTGTGTAGAAGGGCTTCACCTGCATGCCCCTAATGTAAGAGCAGAGAAGTGTGTAATCTTAAATGGGCAGCTAGGTAAAATTTTATGAAATGTAATGTAACCTTTACCTTGATCAAGGTACAAAGCATTGTCTGCCTCCTGGAGTCTCTTCTATTTTCCCTCCCAGTCACCGCAGCCCCAAAGGAAGTCACCATTGTGACAACCATCACTGCAGATTTAAATACCCTATTTTTGAGCCTGATATAAATGGAATCACACAGCAACCACTCTTGTGTGTCTGATTTCTTTTATGACTGCAGGTAGCAGCAGTCTGCCATCTATATATGTATACTATTTTATCATGTTAATTACTATAGTTTATTTTGCCAATTTATCATTCATGGACATGGAAAGTTTTTCTAGGTTGGGGGAATTGTAAACAATGCTGCTAGGAATTTTTGGGCTGTCATTAGATTATATTTTTGTTGAACATATATTTAAAATTAGAAACATTGGTTCAAAGTATATGTATATATTGTCTAAGGTTTTCTTAAAGATATTATATACATTTGTATTCCTACCCATAGTGTGTGAGACTCAGTTTGCTCCACATCTTTTTATTTGTTTATTTATTTATTTTGGTACTGGGAATTGAAATCATGACCTCATACTTGTTAAGCAGGCCCTCCACATCTTTTATAATACTCAGTAATCTCACTTTTAACAAGACTTTGTATTTCTAGTGGCTGTAAGGTAATGTTTCATTATGATTTATTTGAATTACTTTGATGGAAACAGCATTGAGTGTCTTTTTTGTGTGTTTATTGGTTGTTTATGTATGCACTTATATGGCTTCTGTTAATTTTTGTCTAGTTTTCATTTACCTGTGAATTCTTGTATATTCTTCCAAGGGTTTGGGGGGATGTATGTATCACAAATCTCTTTTCTTGCACATGGCATGCATTTGTCTCTTACTAATGCCTTTCAATGAAGAAATTTCTTAATTTTAATAAAATGTAATGTTTCATACTTTTCCTTTATAATTAGTGCTCTTTTGTCTTAAGATGTCTTTGCTCATTCCAATTTTCTATGTTTTTACAGAGAAAAAAGTTAATTTCAATTCTAAAAGTCTGGTTCAATTTTTAAAAAATATATTTTGTGGTAAAGAGATTACAACTCTCATTTTTATTTGATACAAACCCATTCAAAAGTCTAATTTTTTTCACATTGTAGTATTACCTTTTTTATTTTAAGAAGCAAAACAGAAAAAGTTATAAACAATATAGAATTTTAAAAAATAGTAGGAAATTAACACTAATTAATATATTGCATATTGTTATCTTAGGAATAGTTGTTCAGGTTACAAGATTTAGGCACAAAAATGATCAAACAAACAATGAAAGCACAAATTGTTCTTTTGGATAAACTAACAAGGATTAGTATTATAGCTATCTTGTATATTATATATATGTATAGCTATACACATATAATCTTTTCCCTTCTTCCTTCTCTCCTTTTCCCTATTCCAGTTGTTCTTTCCTTTTGAGTACTTTCTCTCCCTTTCATTATCACAATATCTATTGCATATTTTGGATCTTATTACTCTTTCAATTTCTTTTTTTACATTAGGGAGACAATACAATATTTCCAAATGTGAGCTTGATTTATTTCACTTTTGAGTATGATCTCAAATTGCCTCAATTTACCTATAGAAGCCTCAAGATTATCCTTCTTTATAGCTGAGTAATATTCCATTATATAAAAATACCACATCTTTTTTTTTTATCCAGTCCATGGTTGATGGGCATTTGGGTTGTTTTCAGGATTTAACTATTACAAATTGTACTGCTATAAGCCTGGGTGCACACATATCACTGTAGCATGATGTAACAGAAGCTAGCTGTATAATTACCTTAACTATCTTGTATATAAGTATATTTTTCCCTTTACCCATTCTTTCTTTCCCCCATTACAGTTTGTCCTTCCCTTGAACAGTTTCTTCCCAAGTCACAGTATCTATTGTACACTTTTTTTTTATTTTAAGAAGAAAGAAAAAACAGAAAAATCAAGATGCAAACAAAGCTCAAAAACAAGGACAAAAGCAAAACGACAACACCTACCATATTACTGTATTAGGTTTGTTGTTGTTGTCTGTTAGTCTCTTTTGCTTTTTGTCTTTTTTTCCTGTGTCTTTTTTCTCTTAAATAAAAAAATATTAAAAAAACAAAATGACAACAACAACAGCAACAACAAAAGAACAATAGCTATATAGGTTTTCAAAACAAGATGATAGTAATTTAACAATGGTTGTTCTACTGCATATTGTTGTCTTCAGAATAGTCGCTCAGGCTATCAAAAACAGTAAAATGAAACAAAACATTGGATTTCAAAAACAAGGCAGAAGGAAATCCCCCACAGTTGCCACAATGTACATTGCCATCCTCCAAATAGATGCCCAGACCATCAGCTCTAGGCCTGCAAAGTCAATCAAACAACTTAAGGATCCAGCTATTCCTGTCACCTCAGTTGGTATCTTACCCTGTGTCTTCCAAATCCGCCGGTTGCTTATGGGGGTTTGGGGGTGGAGTATTCTGGTTTCCCAGCCCGTACACTGGCTGGTTCATGGGAGGGCGTGTTTTGTCTTCTTGCTGAGTGGCCTCCTCACAATCCCCATTTCACGGGACGGTGTGCTTTCCAGGGTACCTTTTTAATATTTGTTTTGTTTCGTTTTTTTCTGCTTTTTTTTGAGACAGGGTCTTTTTACCGTTCAGGCTGTCCTTGAACTCACTATGTAGCCCAGACTAGCCTTGAACTCACAGTGATCCTTCTGTCTCAGCCACCTAAGTGCTGGGGTTATAGGTGTGTGCCAGCACCTTTTTGCCATATTCTTGACTTTTTATTTTGCTCCCTTGATCTACTCATTGGCCCTTCATCTGTTACCATACTAGTAGCACGAACTACTATATTCAGTGCATCATTTTTATATTCAATACTGTAAATTCTATTTTGTCTCTTAAATTTTCCTTTGTTATTTGTGAGCTTTTGAATTTTCATATATGTTTTAGAATTAATTTGTCAGTAACTGTAAAAATCCTCCTGCGATTAGTACTGTGATTGCATCTCATACATAGAACAATTTGAGAAAAGCTGGTCTCTTAACATTGAATTTTCAGTCTATGCCCAGTTTCCACTTATTTAGAAGGTTAGAGGATATGAAGATAACTAAGGTGCACTCCCAGCCTCCAGAAACTCAATCCAAGTAGGAATTCTGGAAGTATGCAAGCACTGATCGTTCTGTGCAATGATGTGCTTATACCTCCACAGCACCAGATGGGAGACTGACTTTTCAGAGTTCATCCAGAACCATTAAATTTGAATTTAGAGTCTCAAAGCCTGAAGTCAGGAAACTTTGCAGAAGTCATCTAGGTGACTCTTAAATGCATTGACTTTAAGATATAGGTCCCTTAATTTCCAAGCATTTGCAAAAGATTTGTGATTTTCAAATTCTTTATCTGGTAAGTGACTTACACACTTTTCTCTTTCCTCTCTTCTCCCTGTTGTTAATTAAGATTATTTTCAGTGATCTATCCTCCTGTACACTAATCTTTTCTGTATTTAATATGTTATTAAAACCAATAGGACTGGGGATTTAGCTCAGTGGCACAAGTGCCTGCCTGGCAAGTGTGAGGTCGTGAGTCCAATCCCTTGTACCCCCAAAACAAAACAAAACAAAACAAAGCAATCATTAAATCTGATTCTTAGTTTTTATACTCATACTTTTTAGTTCTAGGATTTCCATGTTATTTTAGTAGCTTTTAAGTCTATCAAACATCTTCATCTTTCCTTATATGTTCCTGCATATGCTGAAAATATGAGTATTTTAAATTGTATTTCTTTGTAATTATTTGTCTGTTTCCATTGTCTGTTCTTTTCTCATGTTGTAATATTTACTTCTATAACCTAGTGTAACTAGTGTTTTTTTCATTGAATGTTGCAAAATCAATCCAAATCCTAGAGTAAGAGAAAATCTCATCTCAGGTTTTCTAAATTCGTATTTCATAAATTTGTTTGTGATTAGTAAAGCAACTATATATGCACATAGTCTTTGCTTTAATAATTTCTCTCAACAGGCCCCTTTCTAGTAAACATTTGATATAATGTGTACATAATAACAGCAACTGATTGTTCATGAGTATTTAATTTACATTGCTCAGAAATCTACCTCATTTTAGGACAACTTTTTTTTTATTTGGTAGCAGGAATCAAACCTAGGACCTTATGCTTGCCAGGCAGGCACTGTGCTGCTGATCTATATCCCCAGCCCTTAGGACAGCTTCTTTAAGAAAGCATTTCCCTCATTTTTCTGCTCAGCATATTAGAAGCCCCTCCTCATTACCTAGTAGAGTTATCTAAGTGAAACATGTACCCACTTCTTTCTTTTCTTCCTAGTCTTTGTGTGTGTGCACATAGTCTATCAATGAGGTTCTAATTAGGAGACGGAAACTGCATGAATCTTTTTGTTTTTTTTACTGGGAATCAAACTCTGGACCTTGCAGTTGCCTGACAGTCACTTTGCATGACTCATTTTAACAGATACTTTAATATAGATTGTAGTCAATCAAATACTGGATAGCAGAAAAGGCAAATACCGAACACTAAACTGTGACAGAGTAGGAGCTGTGGCATCTGCCAGCAGCCCTAAAGCTGGAAGAGGAAAAGAGGCAGAACTGCAAATAAAATCAGGCAGTTTAGAGAAGGAGCCAAACTGAGCTGATCTAACACCTCGAAGAAGGCTGTGGTACTTGCCTGGTGCTGCTGGCTCTGAGAGGGCACTGACACTAGCTCTGAGAATCCTGTAAATCTGCAAAACCTTGCCACTACTGGAACCAAACACTGCTGCCAGGATGCAGTAGCACTCTTGGAGGGATGATGGAACAGAACTGGAAGGACAAATTTCTTTTTGTCTCATTGTACCCTTGGCTCCTCCCTAAGAAGGAGTCAGTTGAAAAGGAAAATAATGGAATCTCATTTTTTCCACTTTGGGATGAACACTTATTTCACATTTAACTATATTTGAAGTTGGCATGAATAAATATCATATCATGATTCAAGTGTTATTATTTTTCTTCCTTAATGTCATATAAAATCATGATGCTTCTAATAATGTTTCTTTAATTTTATGAAGTACAGTGTTTTTAAAAGTATGAAATGATTTCCATAAGCAAACATTCTGACCCTGGTAATGACTGTTTTTCTCTTCTAAGTTCTCACATACCATCTGTTAAATAATTCTACAACTTCACAGGGGTCTAGTGTTAAATTGTTCTGATTTATGGTTCCCACAGTACTTCCTCTTTCTAAAATTTAAATTTATACTTAACTGATACATAAAAACATAAAAATGGACATGTTAATGTGCTCCCTATTTTTTAATAACCCTTTACTTTCAGGATCAAGCACTCCCTCTTTATTTTTTGTTGAATCCTTTAGAAACACACACACACACACACACACACACACACACACATCATGAACATCTTCTGTTTTAGTGGTAGTGATCATATGTTTAGGTCCTTTTGGCTTCCTGGGATTTGAATCAAATGATTATGACAATTTTAAGAGAATTACTGATTTTTATACATTAATTCCATATTTCTTATTACTAGAGTCACTCTTCCTACTTTGACCATTCTGCCTCAAGTTTTCATTATCCCTGTATTTAGTCAGCTTTGCATCGTGTTGACAAAATTCCTGCAATAAACAACTTTTAGGAAAGAAAGGTTTATTTTGGCTCTTGGTTTCCGAGGTTCCAGTTCATGGCTGGCTGCTTTGGGGCCAGGGATGAAGCCCAACTTCATGGCAGGGAGCGAGTCACACAGCAAAGCTGATCACTTCATGACAGCTGGGAAGAGGTGGGGAAAGAATGACTGATGAGGAGTTGCAGAGAGAGAGGAAGGGGGTGCTAACAAAATGTGTCTCTCCAGGGTATGTCCCTCTGTAACCAGCTTTCTCCAACTAGGCCCATCTCTTCAAGTTTACAGTATTTCCAACTAACACAATCCAATTATGAATCCATTGATGGATGAACACACTGATGAGGTTAGAGTCCCCACGATAGAACCACCTTCCACACCCCTCCCCAACGCTACTGCAGTAGAGAGCAAGCTTTCAACTCACCAGCTTTCAGGAGACTTCAGATCAAAACTGTAACAATTCCTTCAAATGTATCAACTCTAATGGCCAGGCAAAGAAATCTATAGTTTTCTGGATCTTTCTAGAGAAAGCTGAAGCTGAATCTAAAACAAATCTACTTTCTATCTTAAAAGGAAATAAAACTGTTTTGTTTGACTGCTGTTGCATATTTTTATGTTTGTAACATTTTGTGGGTATAGAATTACAGCTCTTTACCTTAAGTTTAGTTTCAAAACATTTAATGTTTTTACAATCAATGCATACATGTAGTTTACAGAAGGAGACTTCACATGCCCTACCCTCTTTATTTTTGTATTTGGTGTGACCTGTCAATATACACAAAGAGAAGAAATACCTTGTCACAGTGCCACACTACTGAAGAAAAATAGGTTTTGTCAAACAACTTGAAGGACTCTATGTAAGTTTTAGATAATATTTAATTAGCTATTTCTGTTAAACCCAAGTTTTTTTTGTCTCAGTATCTTACACAACTGCAAAAGGTCATTCTGCATATTTTCCATTTTCTGCTTTATTGCAAATGACAGTTTAATCATAAGTGTGCCAATATCTAACATAGGTCATCATTTTTCCAGCCTCCTAGATTCTCACTATTCATTCAGATTTTTTAAAACAACTTTTCTATCCCTCACTGTATACATCTTGAGTCTCCATTGTATATTTTAGGTTTTGATTTTACAGAAGGATCTCACATGAGGATACTGACATTGAGACTGTTAGGAACCACTGAGATGTGACAAAAGATTGGGACAACTAAACCTCTGGACACAATAAACTGCTACTCTAAACTGGCAGATTGCTTTCTGCCTTTGTGGTCTTTTCAACATATCCTTCATGAGACCCTGATAAAACCACAGAAACAGAATGTTTGTGCAAGATGATGAAATTATTAAAAAGGAAAAAACAAAATAAACCTTCTAGCTTTGTTTGCTTTTAGTTGACTTAGAAGATCACCAATTCTGGAGGTCACACATTATTAACTTCCCACCAGCTTCACTATAAAATAACACTGCTGACATGTGAGTTACAGTAACAGTTGCCTAGGTTATTTCCTGGGGGGCATGAGGCTCCTTTTGTCTGATGGGAGGCTGGAGATGAAATGGCCTCTGTGTCTATTTATCCGGGTACCTTAGCCTTTGGGTCAAACTCTACTCAGTTCTGTCGGTTGATTTCCCATCTGATTGTTGTATTTTCTTTAGACTTACCATAAGGCCCAAAACAAACCATAAGGAAGTTCACACAAGATGATGGTACTAGCTACGAAAAGAACTCAACAGTTCCTGGAGCAGGTTGACTATGACTGCCTGGTGACCTGAATCTTGTGGAAGAAGGAAAACATCTTTTCAAACCATGTCCCTGGCCAATGGAAATTATTGCCCTTTAACCTACCCTTGTGAAACAAAAGTTTGTTTTTCCCTTTGTTCAGAGAGCAGCTTGGTCCCTCTCTTGATCAGTGCTCATTCCTTTCATCTAGGCTGAAGTCAGGCAGCCTAGGCTGAAATCCTGGCCAATAAAAAGCATTGCCTGTATGTTTGTAACAGTTGGCTGAGGCTCACACTTTCATTTCTGTGCCCAAAGATCTGGTCTCTGACAGTATTTCAATTATCACAACCTAAGAAAGATCCTTTAAAATTCAATGGCACATAATTATCATATATTTTATTCTTTTGATTATGTAGATAAGCTGGAGTTTGGTTGGTCAAGTGCAGATTTGGCCTTGGCTTTAAGACATCGATTGAACACCAGTCTGGTCTAAATATCTGTCATCTTCTTTCAACTACATGTTTTCCTCATGACCATCACTAAAGCACAGAAGACAAGGTCCTAAGTGCAAACATACATAAAACTTTTGCCTGGAGTATGTCTGCTAATATCCCATTGTCAAATCAAGCTCAGTGGGAAGAAAAGCATATTCTGCTCACTGTAGGGGGAAGGTGAGGATATACATTTGTTCAACAATAACTCAAACTGTCCTAGAAGTTAACCCTGGAGTAGGCAGAGAAACCTCAGATAAAACTTTCATGTTGTTTGATCTTGTAGTATTTCTGTCATCAAGTAAATATTAGCCACCTCTTTGACCTTAGTCCAAAGACATTTTTGCCAGGATAATTCAAACAAGAATCTTTATTGGTTTTGTGGGATATTTATCTGTGACCTAGATAATGACACAGAGTGTTCTATATATTACAGTGTTGTGGACCTAACTGTGTCTCCATAAAGTTCATATTTTGAATCCCTGATTCTTTATGTTAGTATATTCAGAGATAGGAATGTAATTAAAGCTAAACAGGATTATAAGTGCAGCATTCTAATCCAATGGAACTGGTATTCCTATAAAAAGAGAAATAGATATCACTGGGCTCTTTCATGCCATGAACATGGAGGAAAGACCATGCAAAGACAAAACAAAGTAGGTCTAAAGCTAAGAAGACAGCCCTTACCAGAAACTGAATTTGCAGACATCTTGATCAATTGTGAGAAAATAAATGTGTGATGTTTAAATTACCCAACAGAAGTATTTTGTTACAGTAGCCCAAGCAGATTAACAAAGAGAGGGAGATTATTAAAGAAGGGCAATCTCTGGATCCTATGTATGGTTAAGAAAAAGCACTTATGTAGGACCACAAATTGAGCATGGGTCAGTGGTCTAGCAATAATGCTAAGACACCAAGCCTAGATACTGGGAGTGGGCAATTACCATCCCTCTGTGAATCAGATGAGATCAAGAAAACAGGAAGAGAGGGACCTCATGGTATAAGGGAGAGTGCATACTTTAGTAGAAAATGCTAAAATGCAACTTTTATAGAACATAGTAGAATAACCTAAAAAAAAATAAAAGCTCTGATTGAGCCTCCCAGTTTGCATTGAGGGCTCTATACTGCTCTCTCACTAGAGATAAGAATTCTTTTTTATGAAACATAGATGGATTCTTAGGGTCATTGTCAGTATTTTTTTTTTATTTCTTTCTATTTTGACTCATTTTAAAGCAGTGATTTTGACTATTTCTTGGCTAAAGGAGGAAACAGAGAATATGAGGAAGAATTAAGAAGATGGTTGGAAATCAGTCTTGTAAGAAAAAGAAAAAAACAAAAAAGATTATTTAGTGCATGAAAGAGGTGGTACCTTACATAATCAGGGGTTTAAAGGTAGATTGCTTAGAAATGATGTGTTACAGTGAGGCCCTACTTTGTGGACATAAGATGTCTACCCAGGGCTCAATGTGAGAGGTATTAATTTGAGCTGAATGGCTAGAAGAGAAATGATTCTCATGACCTATTGAAGATCTTTGGCTTCATGGCAGTAGACGATAGAGTTTAGGGAAAATTCTTGTCTCTAAAGACAGGAGGCACATGGAGGTTTTGATTCATAATAGAAAAGCAAACATGGAAATTAATTCCTCTTTTCCTATGAATGTTTACAATATTTATATCTGCATAGACACACATGGATGCATGCACCATAAGTCTGCAGCTCCTTACTGACCACTGGAAACAGAGATTTTTGTGGAATGAATGCTCAGCAAATCCCAGGAGACTGCAACAAATCTGAACTGAGGCAACATTGGTTTAGATCAGACGCCTTTATTTTGATGACCTTACAAAGAATAGACTAAAAAATCTGGGCGTGGGGGAACACGCCTTTAATCCCAGCACTCAGGAGGCTGAAGCAGGAGGATCACTGTGAGTTCGAGACCAGCCTGGGCTACAATGTGAGTTCAAGGCCAACCTGAACTGCATAGTGAGACCCTGTCTCAAAAAATAGGGCTGGGGATTTAGCTCAGTGGCATGAGTTTGTGAGTTCAATCCCTGGTACAAAACAAAACAAAACATAACAAAACACAACAAAACAAAACAGACTACAAAATATAGGCATGTTGAAAAAGAAAGAATAAAAATCTAAGCCAATGCCAGTTAGTAAAGCCCTCTGTCAAACAGGCTAATTGCATTGTAGCAGTAATCATATATTTGCTTTTCTTTTTACATACAGATATTTGAGGCCTCTGCAGTCCTAATTAATTCAGTGCATTCTGTCTCTCTGCTTGTTCTTTCCAGTTGATCTCATCCTTC
This sequence comes from Dasyprocta punctata, assembly GCA_004363535.1. Classification (NCBI taxonomy): domain Eukaryota; kingdom Metazoa; phylum Chordata; class Mammalia; order Rodentia; family Dasyproctidae; genus Dasyprocta; species Dasyprocta punctata. The sequence goes on from RJWM01004859.1 coordinate 40,676, forward strand.
TATTTTCACACACCCCAAACAGTTTTATTTGATAAAACAATTATAAAAGGTACAAACTTCTTTAGATGCCCAAATATTTCAGCATGTTCGTGTCCCTCAAGGTGCCTGGCCTTGATTACATAAGACTCAGAAGCTTTGAATTCTCTCTGCAGGTGCCAGAGAAGATCTTTCTGATTCTCCTAAGTGTTGTTTGGAAATGCTCCCAAACCGATTTCCACTTCGTGATAAATAATGTCAACCAATTCCCTAACCCTTAAAAAAACTTTGATTCTTAAGACTTCATGACTCTGTTAAAGATTGTAAAAAAGGGTGGGGGGCGGGGTTGGGAGAGAGGAAATAGCCAAGAGGTCATTCTGTGTTCTGTCTGCAGAATCTGATTAGCAAATACACCTTGTAGAATGAAATTTATTTTTCTTTATTTTTATTTTTATCTTGCATGAGCAGAGAATAATCTACTCAGCTGAGGATACAGGTCCCTTTAGACGTCTCCTCCCTGGTAAGTCCAGGAGCTTTGCTCAGATCACAGGTGGAGGACGACAGCGCTGCTTTCCCTGGGTAGCTATGGGGAATGAGTAGGAGGTGGTGAGGGTGAAGGAGAGAAGGAGAAAGGGAGGAGGGCACACAGGGCTGGTCAACAGAAGACACAGCAGCCATCTAACAGCCTCCATACGCGCATGAATGAGAGAGTAGCTGAGTGGTCTCCAGCCCAGGAGATCTGTTCTCTGAAGCATGCCTGTACCTCTCATTAGCAATGTATGAATGAGCCTTTTGTAATAATAATGAAGCTCAAAGAAGGAGACCTTTGCTATTTAGGGGTATATTCTCCCCTTGATGGACCTCTAACTCCCATCAGAGATAATGGGTGTTCTAAACTGACATCAAAAAGCTGCCTGTCCCATTGTGTGAAAAAGGTAAAGGTCTCTCTTTGCACACCTCATTATCAACTAAACTGATCTTTTTTCTCTCTCCTGCTTCTCTTTCAAAGGCTGTGCCTCTCCCATGAGGTATTTACAAGAAGGAAGACACTTAAAAATTACACACCTGGTAAATAGAACAGAGGTCAATGTAGTTGATTCTATGGTTCTCGGTCTGTTTCTCTTGGATATCAGTGAAAAGGTTCCAAACTTAAAGACATTACTCCTTCCACAAAATGAGTTCACATTTACTCGAAAAGCATATTTTCTGCATATGTGATAACCACAAAGATTAGTCTGAAACCTTAAAAATTTATGAAATCTTTAATTTGATGAATGAAATCAGGCAAGCTATTCAGATTTCTCTGCATTTTCTAGTCTTTTTCTGTTTTTTTTCTTTACATAGAATTTTTTAAAGCTATTAAAACAATAGAGATAAAATAATTTAAAAATGATTTTTTAAAGTGCAGTTTTGTGGTAGATTTTGCATTTTTGGCTGTGGCATGCATTCTGACTCTTGTGGAAGGCTGCCTTGTAATGTTAAACAGGCCATTGGTTTGTCCTTTGAGATGAAATTATCCTGGTCAACATGGGCTCCATACTTTGCACACTCTGTTCCCAGTAATATCTTCACAGAAGGTTCAGTGCATTAACTGTAGTTAGATGCGTGTGGTGGTTTTATTGTATTAACAGGACTAACCTGAATAGCACGTCCCTGAATCCTGTTTGTGAGATGTTCCTAGGCGTCTTCCTTACTTTTCTTGTTGCTGAGACAGAATACCCAACACCCAAAGTTCAAGGAGGGAAGGTTTATTTTGACACAATTTTGCAGTGGTTTCAGCCCATAGGCTGGCTGTAAGGCAGCCTGGCAAAAGGATATGGCAGAGGAGAAACAGTCCATGGCAAGGCAGACAGGAAGCAGCAAGCAGAAGCCTGCCTTTCCCTTTATCCCATTCATGCTACCAGCCTCTCAGGTGATGCCACCCCTGCTCAGTGTGGGGCTTCTGTTTTCATTAAATCCATTCAGCCAAACCCAGAACTATATTAATTCCAATCAGTGAACTGATTTAGCACCACACCCTTAATCCCAGTATCACACACCTAAATTAAGCCAACTTCAAAAAGCTACACCTATGAGCACATGAGGCTTTGCGGGATGGGAGGGGGGAATTTTGGATGCAAGCCTCAACACTAGGTTAGATGGTATGGAAGAGTAACTCACCTGGAATTGGGGAGGAGAGGGGTATAGTAGTAATTACCTCCTTCTGCAGGGTGCTGTGCAAGAAGGCAATCTGTGAAGCTATCATTCTCTTGACAGGGGTCACAGCTGCTCCTGTCCAGCTTCTCCACAATCATCCATTGTGGAGTTAGCACTGCTGCCTCATGCTCCCCATAGGTACTTGGCTTCCCTCTTTGGATCCTAACTTGTGTGCCTTGAATATGTTAGTACAAAGTGTAAGGTTTTCAGTAATTGTTTGGGAAATGAAATAAATGTTTCAGATGAATATGAGATTTGAAGAATTTTTGAACCCAATTGACTGAAAATATTACTGTTTTATTCATTTGAAGTTGAAGCAACTGAACCAAAGAGTTAACTTGTTGAAATAAGAACACATCAAGTAACCAAAATTTGAGGATGAATAGTTTCCTAATTGTATTGGTAGAGTTTCTGGTTGCTGTATAAAATACTCCCACAACCTCAATTTAAAGGAGGACAAATTTATCTGGATCCCAGTATCAGAAGTTCAATGCATAGTTGCCTGACTCCAAGACAGAAACATCACAGTGAAAGGGTTTGGTGGAAGAAAGCTGCTCACACTATGGGAGCTAGGAAGCAAAGAGAAAAGGGAAGAGTCCACGAACAGGAACACATACTTCCAGGTCATGCTTCTGCGACCTATCTCTTAAAACTAGGTCCACGTCCTAACAGTACATGAACTATTCAATGTGTTAATATGTGGATGAGTATAACATTGCCAGGATCCAATCACCAATCAAAAGTGCCACCTCTGAACATGAGACTTTAGGGGACATTTTAGATCCTAACATTTTGCCCCTGACCCCCAAAAGGCTTCTCCCATCTAATTATACAAAATGTATTTATTCTATCCCTAAGAATCATCAAGTATTAGCAGTTCCAGCACTGCTGAAAAGTTCAAAACCAAAGCTTTCTCTGAGACCTAAGGCAAACTCTTAGCTGTGAGCACCTGTAATAATCAAAAAGAAAGCTAAACACTTCCAACATACAGTGGCACATTACACACATTCCTGTGCCAAAAGGGAGGAACAGGGGGATAGAAAGGAGACAGCCAAAAGCAAGACTGAAACTAAGTAGGACAAATCTGAGACAACTTGTGGTGAGAAGTGAATATTAAAGGTCTTGGGCAGCTCAATCTCTGCAGCATTCACAGTTGCAGCCACATGGACTCTCACTTGGGCTGCTCTACTCACTGTGACTTTCCTCAGCAGATGTTCCATGTTCCTGGCATCTCCAACTTCCCAATGTTCTCACTGTACCTGTGGCCTCACTCTCAGAGCTTTGCAAACACTCCTTATAGACTCCTGGCAGGGACTATGATCCTGTTACACGTTTTTGCCTGGCCTTCCAGATCTTCTCAAATCTGGTTGGAAGCCTGCATGATACCAGAAATCTTGCATTCTACATGCCAGAAAAATCAGCACCATAAGGACAACACCAATATCTGCCACTAACTTGAGAGTAGCCAGGTCTCCTTGGATCATGGTTGTAGAGGCCTCTAAGTGCCTGAATGGCTCAACTTCTTTACCCTGAATGGGTAAGGTGCCTTGGAGAGCTTTAGTCAAAGCAATGTCACTCAAAAGGGATTAACCTTTTATACCCATGAGCCTGTGAAAAGTGTGCTCTGGATAATTCCTGAGATGTCTTCAACCCATCTTTCCTATCATCCTCATGCAAATCACCTGGCTTCTTTTTAATGGTGATCTTTCCAGCAATCATTCTCTCTTCAGCCCCAACTTTACACTTTACAGATGCTTCCTTTCTGGTCAGTTTGAAAATTTTTTTTCAAATTATTCAGCTCTGATTTTTTAACCTTGATTTTCACTATAGATATGGCTAATAGCAACTTGCAGTATCAATGCTACAGTTTGATGTGAGGTTGTCTTGAAATTTCCTCCAGCTGGTCAATTAATCTGCCATCCTTAATCTCAGTGTCCCTCAAATTCTCAGGACATGGACCAAAGTAGGCAAGTTCTTATCCAAAATGTAACACACATGGCCTCTAGTTCATTTTCCAATAGAGTCCTCATTTCTATTTAAAACCTTGAACCTGGACTTTATTATACACATTCCTAACATCATTCTAGTCTTCTGAACTCCAACTAAAATCTCCAATCAAGCTTGGCTTACCACATTGTAAGCCTTCTCTAGCCGGCATCTCCAAATCTTGCCAAACTCCTCCTATCTATTAGTTCCAAAGGTTTCTAAACAACACAATCAGATACAGTCACAGTCACAACCACATCCTCATTCTCAATACACAGATCTGCATTAATCAGCTTTCATGTTGCCTGGACAGAACACCCATCATCCGTCACTTAAAGGAGGAGAGATTTATTTTGGCTTACAGTGTCAGATGTTCAACCCATAGTTGTCTGGCTTCAAAGCATAAATACTTTGGCAGAAGGTCCTTGTAGAGGACCTTCTACTAACCCGTCATCCAGCAAGCGGGGAGAGCAGGAAGGAGTCATGGTACACTCTTCTAGGTAATCCCTAGAACCCCCTCTTTCAACCAGGGCTCACTTCTTAAAAGACATAAACTCATCAATGGTTTGACCCACTGATAAAGTTAGAACCCCATGATCCAGTCACCATACACAAACCCTACCTCTGAAAATAAGGCATTTTGGGGACATTAAAGATCTAGACTATAAAGCTAACTCAAAGGAATAATTACATTTTATTTACACTATTTATAATAAATATATAGAAAATCATTAGTATGAAGAAAGACTTTCATTGTAACATTAATTGTTAGGTAACTCCACTTATAGCAAGTACTTCAGAGTGATAAAAATGTCACTTAAAATATATTCTCTAATATCATTGGTGTTTTTTATAATTTGAATTAGTGAATTTATCATATAGTCCATTTGTGAAAAGAGAAAATAAGAAAAATATTCTGAAACTTGAGGAAATTAGAATCCTGTCAAGGATATGTAAATTTCTGTAACTTTCTGTAACTCAGATTTACATTTTTAATACTACTGTTACATTCTTGTTTATATCAAAGTAAAATTCTTTGAGGAAAATGTAAGTTGTAATGTGGAACGTAACATCTAAATTCTCAATATCTATATTTAGGCTTTACATACATAGCTTTGGCTATCTTTCATATGTTAAGGAGAATTCTTCAAATGCTCAGAGTTAGTTTCCAGTCAGACTAAGTCTATGCTGTAATACAGACTAAATTTTGCTTTATATACCTAGGTTTTTTTTTATTTCTTAGCATAAGTTTGGAAAATTTTATAGGCTTATATTAGCCATTATTCTATTTTGTATCATACAGTACTCTAATTTTCTAACCTAACATTAGCAGGCTCCCATTTGTACCAATTATCTGCAACAAAATGGAACGACCCAACATACTTGCTCATCTTTGGTAATGAGAAAGCATTCATAAGAACACACCATTTTTTTTATTATGTGATCAAAGACATCTACAAGTCCTATTACAGTCTTATATACTTTACATGATTATTTTATTCCTGAAGATATAAAGAAACTATCAAGTAATATTTCAAGTCTGGAGCTAGAGCCAGTGTATAGGGAATGGAATACTATCTGGTTCTGCTACCCGGATGGGGTGGTATTATGGTTTAGATCTAGATGTTTCCCAAAAGCATCATGCATGCATAGGCATGACTTTTGAGAAGTGACTGGACTATATGTACTCACAGCTGACTTGGTGTTCAGGGGTTGGCGTCTGGTCAGAAGAAGCTGAACACTTTGGGTGTGGTCTGGAAGGGCTCTTTTCCCTCTCTAACTCCTCCCTTTGCTTTCTCTTCCCAGCTACCATGAAATGAAACATGCCGCCCTGCCGTGAGATGAGTCAGACACCACTGTGCCATGCCATCCTCCCCTGGAGGCAGCCCACCATGCAAGGACTGAGACTACTGAAACATGAGGCAAAGGAATCCTCTTCCCCTCTAAGTATTAAGCATTGTGTATTGTGTCCCAGTGATGACAGAGTGACTAAGACAGGTGGGTATAAATTTTTCCAGCCTGAATCCAATAGGAAAACTATTCTTAACTTTAGCTATAGTTAACATGGTGCTTGCAGAAAAGAATGCAATACAGACCAAGAGATAATACTGTGGGTTCAAGCTACAGAGAGCCTCCTCACTGTAGGGTGAGGAGAATGGAAGAAGGAAGGTGATAGCTGGGAGCAGGAGTGAAAGCCAAGAGACAGGAAAACCAAGAAATGCTAAAGTAAGCGTTTTCTAATGGTGATGAAAAATAAAAAGTGGGAAATCTTGGAGGTATTATAGAGCTAAGGAGTTGTGCCTGACGCTGGGCTTTTCTGCTCTCCAAATGACAGTATTTATGTGAAAGGGACAGATTCATTTAAAACAATTAAGAGGGGGCCATTATGGCATAACTGAAATAAAGACAAAGCATAACTTTTGATCATTACCTGAAGCCTACTCTGTCATGGATATAGGTGTCACTGATTTAGATAGAACTTTCTGCAACAAACTTTTATTTTCTTCTTTTTTCTTATCCCCAACGGTTTGAAAGAAAAATTCAGCATGATTATTCCCATTATGTATTGGAGATATATCATCTACATAATATCTCTATATCTATTTATAACTGTATGTAAAGAGAGAGAAAAAAAGAGAGAGAATGAATATGACCTTGATCTAGCTCTTGACTTTGCTTTATGAGTTTTCTCTCCCCCATCTCAGACTGTGAGCTTAAAGGTTCTCTACCCAGTTCTGAAGTCAAGCACTACTGAAGCCACAGAACTACCTACCAACAAATGGTTGTCTTGAATCTATTTGAGGTTCTTTAGCCTATTCATCATGATATGCAGAGCCCTGGATGGGAATTCCAGAAGGCCATATACATGAGCAAAATTGACTCTAATATTCTGTTTAATAATATTATTAAGCTCTATTTTGGAAGATAGAACTACTTCTCTAAGAAAACAGGAATAAACGCTCACCAGAGACTCACAGAAGTGATTATTACAGAATGGAAAGAGGAGCTCCCAGTATGTCTCCTGAGTCTATCGGTGAGAGCACAGTGTCAAGAAGGTGATGACACACACCTGACCTCTAATGCCACAGATGTTAAAAAAAAAGAAAAAAGAAAAACAATACAAAGCTAGAGAGAAAATGCAGAAAGTATAATAAAAAAGAACTTAAATGGAGATCATATACAACAAAGAGAATGGAAAAACAAAATCTATCCTTTCTCTTCAGAAAGAGTATTTGTACTAAAGATCTGGTCTTCAGTAATTTTTCAGCTTTGACAACCAAACTGGATAACTGAAATCAAAAGTAGAAAAGTGTTTTTGATTTTCATTAGTTAGTTTTTGGCTGAATTATGTCTTGAGCAACTCCTCTACTCAGTGTGGCGCAGTATATCTTGGGAGAGGAAGACCAAGAAGAACAAATCAGCTGTTCTATGGGGATTCTTGGCCAGGCAGTGGAAAGACAGTGACACAATGAAAAGGGGGTAAGGAGGAGACAGTACAGGAAGCCTGTGCAATGAAACATACTCACACCTCACTTCAGATTCTTAGGAGGGAAAACTTTGCAAATTTACCTGTGTGAATTTTTTTTTTAAATGGGATACCACTCAGGAAGAAAAATGATGCCAAATTTGCCTAAGAAGTACACAGGCATGTTAGCTAAAATAGAATGAGGTTTGCAAATATAGAAAGAATGAGATTTCTTAATGAGGTTGGTGAGCAGATTCCTAGACTAACTGACTGGAAATGAGCATCAACAATGCATTTCAGCACCACAGTGAGGGGCAGCTACAACTTTTCTGGGCTTCATGTGAGGGGACGGTGAGAGAAAAGATTCAGCACCCAATGTATTATTAATGACAGGTCTGTGTGCAAGACAGAGATTTGGTACAAGTTTCAGAGGCAAAGGGAAAATGTTTGCAAACATCAGGGAAGAGCAAGGAAATATCATTATCCATGATCTAAATATCAAAGTCTGTGCATTTTCAATTTTGGCCAAGTGGATTGTACCCCCTCCTCCCCACTCCCATTAGGATCTGATAAACCCGTAATCATCATCTGAGAGTAAATAGATGGGGAAAGAATCGTAGAATAGTGGAGCTATGGAATTAGGAGACCTGTAATTATCAGCACCATTCATTGATATGCAGCAGCTGTATTTGATATACACAGGCACACTTAACATAATAAAACAACAGTAGTCATGGTACATACACACAAAAATGTCTGTTTATTCTTTGTTGAGACTTTCTTTGTGCATAACATTTTCACTGACTCTTTTTGAGCCTGTGAGAAGAATCAAATTATGCTTATTAAAATATGTATATTTCTGGAGGGATCTGCGTTCCTATAACCTTCATTATGATGCTCTTAATTAACCAATATGCCTCATAATAAAGTATCTAGCTGTCACCAAAATCAACACTTTTCAGTTATTAATAGATTAAGGAAAGAATGTTAATTTCTTCAAGCTCCATTTCATTTGGTCTCATTACTTCAGGAGCCAGATGGTTACAGGGCTGGACCTGTCAACAGTTACTGTGAGGAAGAATACATTCAGGAAACCAAACTGAAGTATGAATAACAGCTCAAAAATGAATTCCAAGGTAGCCACAAACAATGTACTAGGCAGGGCAGAAAGTTATTCTGCCAAGAAACAGAAAATTATGAATCAGATGCATTTTAACTGATTTTTTTCATAACTATCCCCTCTTCTTCTCCCCTCTCCCCACTATATTTTCTCTCCCCAAATAACCAAGCAGGGACCCAGCTGTGTGACAGAGAGGCTCACCATTTTTCAAGTGTCTGACTATTTCTCTTGTCCCTCATGCTGCCAGAATTTGACAGTTCTCCTACACTATTGGTTGACTGATGATGTCAGCTTAGAGCAGACAGCACCACCAGCAGCCAATTTTTTCAAGATGCTTCTTCTTTGATTTTTTAAAAATCCCTTCTTAATGGTTCAAAAGGAAGTCACCCTGAAGGGCACCTCCAGCCTGGCTCCTCAGCTTGCTCTGCAGTTGTTTGGGGAATGTGAAACTGGTGAATTGCTCATAGTGCCCTAAGTGTTGGCTACAACAACCTCTAAGTCTCCTGACAAGTTCAGATTCCACCATTCTGTAATTTGGTCAAAGAGTACTCAGTGTTCAAAGCTCACAAACTGAATATTGGAATCTTAGCCTCTATTTTTGAGTGGAATTTCTGTGTTCTCAACCATCATTCCAGTATCAGCCAAATAAGGTCAGTGTTTTTTCCTTGTAAAATACTGTGTGAAGTTTAAGTGTGAAGTATTACATAATTTGAATTTCTATGCCACAGAAATCCATGTGGTAGTTTTGTATTCTGGTCATTTTGAAGCACTGTGTCTCAATATCTGCCCTCCAGTGGACCTGAAGCAATTTGGAAGCTACAGTACTTTTTACCCTACCTTTGGGAGATAGATCTTTTGCAAATGGAAAGACCTAGAGATGTAATTACTGGGGAAGAGAAGAGGAAGGAGACATCAAAAGAACTAAGATGTGTCACGTATGTGTACCAGCTACCCACAATGAATGCATTCACTTTGTACTGCAAACACGTATTAATAAAAAATACTGCTGAGTTACTGGTTGTTAACACCTGTACGTCCAGTAACTGAAAATTAAATTCTTTGGAACTTAAAGGAATCTTAGTGCTTTCCTGCTAAGTTTCTGCATTATACAAATGAGAAACCTGAAAGACACAAGAATTTGAAAGTTCAAAGGTCCCAGACACCATTTAACCAGCTCCAGATTGGAAAACTGAAGAAACAAAAAAAGAATCTAGAGCTTCTCCAAGCTATGCATCCTATTAAGTTAAATACAGCTCCATCTCTTTATAAATCCTGATGTTCATTCATTTACCGAAGCATATTTATTATTGATTGAGACTCTATTACGTTGCAGGCACTGTTGGAGGCACTGGGGACACTCTGGTAACAAACATATCATCATTCAGCAATGATTTTCAGCAATCTTTTCAACTTCTGTAAGGAAATTAGCTTTGCCTCGAACAATCATTTCATCCTTAATAAAAACAACAGCAAAATATTCCTAGTAACAATAAGCATATATTAGTTTGTAGGAATCATTTTCTCCACACAGGACAAAACGTCCTTCTATGAGATTCTCTTAATCAGGCTGATGATATATATTTTAAAAAAGGAAGAATGCAGTTCATTTGTCTAAGAAAAAATATATATAAGCAGATTTGGAGACCACCCATGTGTTGTTCCTCAGTAATCTCTGAAATGCACAAGAGTCTTCAAACAGTTCTGACCTTAAGGGCGCTCCACGTTAGCTGAGGATAGTTCCCCTCACGGGTCAATGCCCTCCTGCCTTTTCACAGAACGTTTGGTACAAGAGCATTATTGTAGCTTTTCTCCTTATCCCTAGATTTATGAGAAGAACTAGTCCTTAAGGAAGAATAAACTGATTATAAATAAGTGGGATGGTGGTGTATGCCTGTAGTCCCAACATTAGTGAGACTGAGTCAAGAGGATCACTGGGGCCTAAGAGTTTGAAATCATCCTGGGAAACATAAGATCCCCCAAACAAATAAATATATAGAGAAAATAATGGTTATACATTGATTTTGATGTAGATTCCAACTGATTACCATGTGACCTTAAGATAGTCACTTTATCCTTCCATTCCTAAATTAGTGGTGGTAAATTTTTTTTGCATAAGAAAAACTTTCAAAACAATGGAAGAGTTCACTTCTTTTTTCCTCTTAAAATCCACAATGGTAATTGTTTCATTTAGTATTATGGAAGAGCAGTGTAAAATTCTTCCCACTGAAACTGCATACTTAACTAAGTAGAAGAATATGGATTTGAAACTTGACACTGAATCCTAGTCACTGACATTAACCACATGGTTGGCCATTGTGGCCACACAGGGCATTTTTCCTATTCTTTCATCTGTCTGAATGCATCATATTTACCCAGAGCCCCTTGGTGGCTCTTTGCAGGCATTGATGGAGAGTACTGCTGGCAGCCACACTCCTCTGGGTAAGCAAGGACAACACGTGGGTCAGGTGCTGGAACCATTTGTTTATAAAAAGAATAAAAAAGAACCCTTGGGAATGATCCCATCCTAAGAGGAGAGAGATGTGCTTATTAGTTTTGGATCAGTAAAATGTGAGAGAGAAAGGTAACTTTTAATATAGGCCATTGCTTGGCACTTGTCCCAGTGAAGTGACCTTGAGACCTAGAAAGGAAGTGAGCTACTGGAGCAAACCAAAAGTGCTATTTTCTTGGAGGTTCCCTGAAGTCATTGGAAACCCAGAGATCTCAGAGGTAACGAAAATGAAGCATTTCACTTGGGCAGGATCTGACCACACTGGGCTCCAGCATGTCATTTCCACCAAGGGCTCCAGTCAGAGCTGAGAGCTGCATCTTTTCCTGGCAGTATCCATCACTGTAGTTTAAGCAGCAGCCAGAGGCAGTGCCAGCCAAGCCTGATGGTGCTAGACACTGGAACAAAGGATGACATTGGCTCAGACTTTCCTTGACAGGGACCTTCAACAAGAGCAGGGACCAGGCTCAGTTCCAAAATCTGAGAAGAGCTCAGGGGAGGAGAGAGGGAGAGTGGGAGTTGCTTGCTGCTAGCTAAAAGGATTTGTGAGTACACACAACAGATCCTTGGTGGTTCCTACAAATAACATGAGGAAGGAGGTGAAGACTTTGATAGGAATGAAAGGAGTTCCAGAGGTTTCATACTTGGGGAAACAAGGCTCAGGAGATATTGTTCAGCAACTCTGATTTACTCTTAGAATGTTATGACCTGGAAAACAAAGTCATTAGGTAGGACAGTGCTTTGATAGAAACAAAAGGGAGTCATGACTTCTCTCTTTCTCCTGTTTTTCCACTACCAGACACTAAAAAGGAAACTTTGATTTCTAATCTATCATGTTGGAATTGGGTATCATTTAGGTTCTTTTGGAAACATACTGAGAAATCCCATACTTGGAGCTATGCTTTCTCTATTGATCAAGAAGATCTTAACCTTCCCCTCATCTCAACTAAACTTCAGATTGTTTTGTTTCTAAATATAGAGTCAGAACCTTTCTTTTCTTAGAATGCAACACATGTAATTATAATTTTTCTCTATGCCCTGTTAGGATGTATGTCTTCCCTTAGTCCCTTGCCATTCTTATAACCCAGAAACATTTTTCTCAAGGACTTGGGAGACCTTTCATTGACATGGAAACATGAAGAAAAACAGCACCACATCCTCAGGTGTTATGGTTTGTATCCAGATGTCTCCTCAAAGCCTCACGTGTATGTAGGGGTTTTTCAGAGGTGGCTGGATCTAAAGTGTGTTACACTGGAATTGATTCATGGCTCAATGCTAGGATCAAGGGCACTAGAATTAAGGGAATGAATGCCTCCTGCTCCCAGTAGCCTGGATAAGGGATAGAAAGAGCTGTGGGTGTCACTTGCTTTCTTTTGCTATCTTCCACCTACAATGAACTGCTTTTCCTCTTCAATGCCTGTTTGCTGTGCCACCCTGCCTTAGAGCCAGCTGATAATAGACTGAAATCCCTACAAATAAGTGAACTAAATAAAACTTTCCCCTTTAACTTTGAGTGTCAGATATTTTGTCTCAGCAATGTAAGGAAAATAACTAAGACACAAGGTCTTTCAGACATGAATGGCCCACTCAACTCAATCAACCTTCTTTCTAATACCTTCTTTTCCCATGGTATCACCACTGCTTAACAATGCTCCTGTCTTCTATTTCAGAGGGTTAAATTCAATCTCACTCAACTGCTGCAAGTATCTTGAATGAAGCCTCCATTGCCTGTTTGATTCTACTTCGTGCATTTTTCTTGGATACCATCTATAGTCCAAGCCTATTCTCTGTTGCTTAGACTAATCATGACTGCATACAAAAGAATTTCTACCTGATTTTAGAATCACTTTGCTGCTATTCAGACCATGATATAAATGCACCTCTACCTAATTTGTGAACTCTAACCCAAGCCTCATTCCTCTTGATATGTCCTAGTTTTTTTTATAAATGTGGCCATAGCCCGTGTTTCTTAATTTTCTATATAGGAAGTTGCCTAGTTCTTATAACCTGACCAGTATCATGTCCTGATGGGTAGAAATTTTATTTTGTTCTCCTGCAACCTGTAGGTAACTCCAAACTTATTTTATTAGGCTGTATTGCATGATGTCAGTCACTTTCTTAGACTGAAACTGGACATCATTGTGAGATGCCTTAACACTTCAGCCTCTTCCATCACTCAGCCCCTGCACATGTGCAGCTGAGCCACTCCTTCCCTAATTTCTCTTGTCTTGACTCAATGAATAAGTCTCCTTTCAGGTCCTTGCTCCCGTCCACCTGAATTATCATGTGCTATCTAATCTTACTCTTCCCACTGACTTCTGAAATCTTTTGAAAAGGAACATCTCATGGTTTCTAAGGCAGATTTTAAAATATATATTATAAGCATTATTTTTCATAATCTTCTTAACATGCAATAGAGTACACATACTGGTACCCTCATTTTATAGGTGAGAAAACCGAAGTTTAAAGAAGCGATTAATCTGTCATAAGATATGGGTATAAGGCTTGACAATGCTGTTGACTTCATAAAAACTGCTGATTCTAACTTGAATCTACCTGCTTTTAAATCTTTACTCTTTCTCCTGTGCCACAGTGAATGTCTCTGGTTATAAATGTTATTAATGAAATGCTTCCATCATGCCTCCAAGGACCAATGTAAAATTTAATTTAGCAACTTGGTCATATATATTTTAGCTGAAATTCGATATGATTGTGAAGTATTTCTGTATGTCACACCAACTACTAGGAACCACAAAACAGGTTTAGGTGAATCTTTTAGTAAATGTTTGAAAATTTTATATTTCTGCTTCTTTATATACTTTGTTCCCTTGAGAGGTACTTTTCCTTAGCATCTGCTTATCTCACATGTATTTTTCCCCATACAGTTTACTCATATTGATTGTGCTTTCATGTTAAATATTCTTGTTTCCTAAGAACTATTTTCTAGGATGCTACTGTTATATCAGTCATATTTAAATTTTTAAGATGAGATCCAGTGCAGCAAATTAGGCTTTTTTTTTTTTTTCTGTAAATCTGAGCTGTTGGATGGTAAAGGAAGGTGCATCTAATTTTTGTGGAGATTTTTAGTTTCTGTGAGTGGAAGGCCCCTACTCTTCCCAAAAGCAAGTCAAACAATGGTCAGAAATCTAGCCATTGGGTGGCATTCTCGGGGACAGCATGTTCTACTTGTCTAGATACCATGAGGTCAAAATACGGATCACCTCCCTCTGCTTGCAGTTCACTAGAAACCCCCAGTTCAATAACTTACTTTGAAGTGGTGGTGACCCTGTCTTAGATCAACTTTTTAACGGTGCATTAATTTCCTGATGCTGCTGTAACAAATTAGCTCTGGAGGTCAGAATTTCAAAATCAGTTTTACTCTGCTAAAATCAAGATGTCAGCAGGTTTGCATTTCTTATGGGGAGTCTGTTTCTATGCCTTTTCTAGTTTCTGGAGGCCACCTGCATGATTTGGTTGATAGTTCCTATGAGGCTAGAAAAGTTGCATTTTCTCTTGTCTGCAACTTCTGTTTCTGTCTTTACATTTTCTTTTTTCTCTCTGTTCCCTTCCTCATCCTCTTATGATGGCCCTTGTGATTATCAGGGCCACCAGATGATCCACTTCCCAGCTCAAGTTTCTTCATTGCATCTAACAAGTCCCTTTTACCATATAAAGCAAAATATTCACAGCTTCGGGGAATTAAGACACGAACATCAGTGGGAGCTATTTTCAGCCTACCATGTATGGTTTCTTTTCCCATGTTGACAGCAAGACTGACAGAAAAACATTTGTTCTATCTCTATTTTCTCCTTGCTCCCTCCATTTCTCTCTCTCCCTCCTTCTCTCTCTCCCTCTCTCTGTCTCTTTCTCTCTCTGTGTCCCTCTTTCTTTCAATATTAGGCATGACTCTAACAGGCAAGATAAACTAGAGGATACTGGAAAGATGAGATGACCTGATGTGAGGATTCCAGCTTTAACTACAACCGATGTCAAAGAACCAGAAAAGTTCATCTCTGCTTTGCCTGCAATGGATCTGGATTTTATTGTCATGAAAATATACATTATTCCTATTCTTCTTTGTTCAAGGAAATTGTGTAAAATAAAGTGTAAAGTTATGCCTAATATTTTCTGAAATTTAAGAATAATAACTTTAATTATTTTGAAATGTCTTGCTCTGTGTCACTTAAGAAATCCTAAAACCAGCAGTAACTATAAAAAATGTGTATACCATGGTAATTTTATATTGCAGGGGCTAAGTTCATGTTCTTTTTTGTTAAGTGTTGGTTGAGTTCTGCTACACTCAGAGTTTTAATTTTTTTTCATAACTGAACACATTTTTAAATTTTAACATATTTTATGTAGAGACAATCAGTGATTTCAAAAAACTGACACAGGAGCATTTAGGTGATTACCTGTTCCAGTTCTTTTTCTAGAATCAAATACATCATAAGGTCAATGTATTTAGAACAACTGTGGGTCACCTGGAACTTTAGAATCTGAGGAAAGAGCTGCTCCCATTAGCCCTAACGAGAAGATGAAAAATAGGATGCTCACAAGGACTTTACTGGCATACATTTTTAAAACTCTCATGTCAAAATAAACCTCTTCTGTCCTTAATATAAACAAGGGATAAAATTAAATGCAAAAGAGTCTGCTAATGCAAGATTGAGATTCTCAGAGGAACATCAATTTTCCCACATTTCATACATTCTGAATATTAAGGCATCACATTTAAGAGACTAGCTGGTTCTGAAAAACACAGTATTTGAAATATAATGGGTACAAATGAAAGGAAGGACAGCAAGTTTTACTTTTTTAGTATGTATGTCCACAACTAAGTCAACTTTTAATTATTCAGTGTCTAATCAATGAGAGTTAATGTGATTCTTGTCTTTTGTTTTCCTCTTTCTTTTTTATAGCTCCCTCCACAAAAGGACTTTCAACTCAGGGAGAAGCAAATGAGAACAGGTAATTTTGTTTCCAATTCATTGCTCCATTGGTGGCTTGGGAAATATGGATGCAAGGTCAGACTGAAATTGTCATCAATCAGTAAGTATTACCTATATCTTGTTTCTTAAGTGGCTTACCATGAAAGTGTGTGTGTGTGGAGGGGGTCTTACACTTTCACTATTCAATGATTCCCCTTTGTCTTAGATCTATAAGTGATCAGTGAAGATGATGTTCTTTAAAACCTTTGGATTTTCAAAAAATTATATCCATTTTTTCCAACAAAAAGTTCTACAAACAGAAAATAAGATAGAGATAAATTCAGTGGACAATTTATCTCAAGTGGACATCATGTAAAATAATCCATACGTTCTGAATTTACCACCTTTCCCAGATTTTTAAGAAAAGTACAGGGAATTTTCAGGAAAGAATCTATTGAATAACAGTAGCAACACTTTGTATTTATACAGCTCCTCTTCTTCAGAGAGTTCAGGGTGCTTTATTAACAGTATCTCATTAATCTTCACAACTTCCCTATATGGAAGAAGGTTTCAGCTATCATTACTCACATCTTTATCAACAAAAAAGCAGTTGCCTGCAGAGTGGCTAAGCAACTTGTCCAAGGTCACTGGAGGAGTGAGTGGCAAAGCCAAGAATAAAGCTCAGGGCTTTGACCTTTCAGTTTAGTATTCTCTCCAGGAGGCCACATTGAAGGAAGAACAGCTTCTAACATGCATATTCATAAATCTCTCAAGAAATATCTACCATTTTTCAATATTCTCATGAGCTAAACTTTTATGCTAATTGGTGATGATCTGATATAAAACACAATGGTAAATACTTGTGGGGAAAGACTAAAGCTGTATTAAGACAGCACATGAACCTCAGCCTCTGAGCCTCGTCAATCATCCAGATTACCAGCAGTTGGCTGCACACAACTCAACAGATTAACCTGGTAAAAGAAAGCTGAGGAGCAGGTAGTGACCACACAGAATATGAAGATCCTATGTGGAATTAGTAAACTCCCAGTATTCCTAGAATTAGGTAGTCACTAACCATTAAGATAGATTGCCATTTGTCGGTTTGGCAAATTGTTTACGTGAGACACATGTTAGAAACTGCATACTTATCCTTGGAGAGCTTACACTCTAGCGGTAAAGCATGGATATGGAGCACACAGTGTCACAGGAAAGGCAGATCCATGGCTAACTGTGCTTGAAGTCATTAGGCAAGACCAGACAAATCTCCAACTCCGAAGCTCCGGATGAATCCATGGCATTCAATTCAAACGTGGCATATCTTTTCCCTGGACCTCTGCGCTACTTCTCTTTGAACGGCAGGCATGTTCCAACCTTCAGCCATCAGCTTAACTGTACATCTTTAGTGAGATCTCCGGACATTTTTCACTGGGGTTACCCTTGTTTTTATTGATCATGGAATCCTCTTTGCTTTTTCTGTAGCTTTCACCTCTGTTGGTATAACTGTGGCGTTTGCTAACTGCTTTACAATCTGTCTCCCTCCGCAAAGTGTAAGATCCCACAGAAAGAAGCACAATGATGACAGCTAAGTGGATGACGCCACCCACCTTCTGTTTCCTATTTTCCTTATGTCTGCTTTTTAGGATGGCGGTGAGAATTAAACAATGAGCATATCCCAAACTGTTTAGCACCATGCCAGTCACATACATTCAATAAATGGTAACATAAAAGTGGCATTTAATGCCTATAAATGTAACAACTTGAGATGTATTTATTATTTTTTCAAACGCAAATTTTTGTGGGCTAAGAGGAGAGGAGTTGCAAGAGGGGAAATGATTAGCATAAACTAACTTCATAGGGGCGTAATTGTGCAAAGAGGAGGTCAGAATTTAAAGGGTACTTTGGGCTCTAGGGAGAGGGAGAGAGAGAGAGAAGGGGAGAGAGAATGTTTTGTTTATGTATTGAAAGACAGACAAATACAAGCTAAGAGAGACAGAATTGGTAGAAAGAGGTTACCAGAGGAGCATGAGAAAATGACACTTTGGCAACTTCTCCCTTTATCTCGAAGGGACATGTTCCAAGATCCCCAAAAGATGACTGAATCCATGGATGGCCAAGAAATTATACACACACACACACACACACATATATATATATATGCACATATATATATATATATACGCACATATTTTTGCCTATATATAAGTATCTGCTATGAAGTTTAATTTTTAAATTAGTTATGATGAGATTATTAATAATAAATCATAATAAAGTAGAATGATTATAATAATACCCCATGATAAAGTTATGTGAATATGTTCTCTGATTTTTGTCAAAACTTATTCTTGTACCATTCCCACCTTTCTTGCAATGATGTGAGATAATGCAATACCTGCATAATGAGACGAGGTGGGGTAAATGATGTAAGCATTGTGACACTTGAACAGAAGCCCTGTAATGCTGCAGAAGTCCATTTGATAACCCAGACAGCTACTAAGTGACTACAGAAAGGTAGTGTATATAAGATGGACCCACTGGACAAAAGGATGATTCATTTCCCAAATGTAATGGAGCAAGATTTCATCATGCTATTCAGGATGATATGCAATTTAAAACTGATAAATCATTTATTTCAGGAACTTTCCATTTAATATTTTAGAATATTTTTGACTGGTGGTGATTGAAACCATGGAAAGTAAAGCTACTGATAAGAAGGCACTAATGTAATGAGTCTATACAGAAAAATTAGTATTATATCATAGACCCGGGAACATTTCTCCTGAGACAGGAAGATGGAAGGGTGAATATTTTTATAGTAAACATTTGGTGAGTACTCAATGAGTGCTTCAGTGCTAGGTCCCAGGCTTATGCATTTCTAGGATATTATTGGTCTTCTTAGGAGCATAAGCAACCTCAATGTTGGAGAGTAGGTAGATGGTTAGTTTGACCTAAGATTGTACAGTTGTTGCCAAAAACTAAGGGGAAAATAATTGATGATGCTACTAAGATTGCAGATACATCAGTTAACCCTTAGATGTAGATGGGATAAATAAATATGTGAAGGCAGAAAGAGACATATATCGTTTAGAGAGAAAGAAAGAGAAGCCAAGGAATTGGAAAACAATCCAATCAGAGTGGGAATAAGGTGTCTGGAAGAACAAAACACTCAAGTTAATAATTATAGGAAAGTGTGAAAAGAAATAATGGCAAGATCCAGGGGAAACTGTTGACATTAGATTAGAACGGAAATCTCAAAACAATACAAGGGACGGTTAATGAGAGGAAATAGATTAAAGTCAAGGTCTTCTTGGTACATATGCATAAATCCGCTGCATGAAAAGTTTGATTTGCTGGTGAAAGGTTGTGCAGTGGCTCTGCGATTTGCCTGAATGTACACTGGAATCCCACAAAGCAGGCGATCTGCCTTTCCTCGGTTGATAGTTTGATAATGTTAAATAACTATAAAGAAGCCCTTTGTCTTTATCTCTGACACTGGTTGGCATTCTCTTAAAGCAATCCACAATTTCTGCCAAAATATGTTCAGGAAATATGAGCTGCTGCAGCTTGTGACCCCTTTAGATAACCACAAACTGAATCACGGAATACAGTTCAGCTGAGTAATAAAACGTAATCAGATTGGCAGTCAGCATTAGACAGGGCCACATTCATACAGATCTTCTTTTAACCCAGTTTAACAAGTTGCTCTCCAGAAGTTATTTATTCCACCTGTCAACATTCCTATTGTGAAAATGACAGCCATCAAATCTGTTTTAGATCTTAATTCTATTCTTTCCTCTTCTGCCTCGGGTAGTAGAAAGCCTCATATAAGCAATATTCTTTTAGTCAGCTAAGTGATTTGTTTGACACTGATCATTTGCTTGAAAGAATAACTATCAGGTTAAAAAAATAAATGTAATATCCCTACCATTAACCATGTAGTAAACTCAAAATAAATATCTGCAACTAAAACAACATTGAAATCTTACGAGGCCTGGATTAGTGTAGGTAGCTGCCCCACCAGCAGCGATCTGCCTTCCCATTCCAAGCTGGATAATAAAACCTCGAGCCTTAGCTGGAGCATCATCACAGGTTATAGGCAGAGTGAACTTCACATTTCATTTCCAAACTCATTCATAGCAGGGATTTGGACTGAAAAGGCCAAAATAAGGGCACTGATTTGGAAGAGATGACTGTCAGTCTAAATTCTCGTACTATTGAATAGCAACAAGAGAAGAAATTACTAAGTAGACTCACAGATTTTATTGCTCAAACTAATAAGAATCTGGACATATGTAGTTGGGAACTAGGGATTGAACTCCTAAGCATTTAGGATTGCACCCAGAACATCAAGGAATGCATGTAGCTCAGGAGTTCTTAGTCCTAAAACAGAGAAGTTGGAGTAATCATGCCCCTGAAATTAAAAATAATTGAAAGAATAAATTGAAAGCTGTGCTTCTGAAAAGTTCTAGATGGCTTTTAAAAAGATTATTCCCATTATTTTTGATGTAATATAAAAAAAAAAACACACTAGGAAAACCTGAAAAAAAAACTCTTTAAAGCTGTGGATGCACTGAAATCTAAATTAAAATTCTAGAGTGGGACAAGTATTTCACTGGTGATCAGGGACGACTAATTGTTTCAATTACTAAGACATTTGCAAGAAGTCTGGGTATGAGGAGAGGAAGTGCGCCTGCTGT
This sequence comes from Dasyprocta punctata, assembly GCA_004363535.1. Lineage (NCBI taxonomy): Eukaryota > Metazoa > Chordata > Mammalia > Rodentia > Dasyproctidae > Dasyprocta > Dasyprocta punctata. The sequence goes on from RJWM01004859.1 coordinate 61,548, forward strand.
CTGCGAAAGAAAACTAAGTCAGAGCAAGGACAAACAAGCTGGGTGTTCAATAGCTATTTAGGGCCTGGCACAGCAGATTGGAATTAGGACCCTAGGGCATGGGTCTAGTTTTGTTCATTTACCAATTCTCTCTTAAATATGTGGCAGTGTGAGAAACTGGAAAAGTTGTGGAAAGCAGCAAAGAAGTCAGGAGAGAGAAAAATAGAAAAGGAGAAGTTTTAATTTTGCTGTGCTTTGATCCAAAAGTCCCATTGGAGGGAGAGGGTTGATTCCATTCTTGTACATTTGGAATGAGAAGTAAACTGAAGTAACCTAACTGATGCAACCCAATGTACCAGCTCAAAGAGACAGATGATACCATTAGATGCCCTTTCTGGGGACCAAATAATAATGGTTTAGCATCTATTGACTTTTCAAAAGTGAAAAATGTTCAGCATACAATAAAAAGTATGTGACATTCAAACAAGAAGAAATAAATGACTCATTAATCAAGAAAAAATAGAAAATAAGAGCAAACGTGTGGGTGACCAATAATAATGAGAATTAGCCTAACTCCACCTATAATATACTACAAACTTTAGAAAAAAAGCTGAAAAAATGTGTGAAGCTTTCAGTTATTACAATGAAGACACAGAAACTTACTTTTGTAAATAAAAAACTAACAAAAAATACAACATAAGAAAAAATTCATTGAATAGCGTATGAAGAGATTAGAAACAGAATTTGTGAACGGTTAAATAAATATTACCTGAAACTGAGAGAAAATAAAATGAATAAAACAGAAAAGGCTATGAGAGATCTTTGAAATAATTTCAGTTTTATATATATGCAATTTCAGTTCAAGAAAATAGAGGACTCCAAAAGAGTAGAGCAAAAGCCAAATTAGAAAATGTGGCCCCTCTCCCTTAAAGAGAGGTGGCATCACCTACATAGCACCTGAGTTTTGAGGAATTTAGAATACAATAAACTTCCTCTGTAACATGGAATATAGTCCACTGCCTCCTAAAGATTTTGAGGAAGTTATAATACAAAATAACCAGTTCTTTCTATGATCCCAGTTTACTATAAATTCTATGTATAGGGAATTGGACAAAGGAGCATGAGTTATATTAGTCATCTTTTTTCATGTCATAGACCTGTGATAGGGTCCACTAAACAATGAAGCAATTCCTGTGCCCTGCTTACTTATAAGAAATTCTAAATTGAGGGGTCAGTTGGCAACCTAGTTGGGTCCCCTGCTGAGAATTCAGGAGCTAATCTCCTCTCCTTATTTCCAATAAAAATTTGCTAACCTCAAAAAAAAAAAAGATGATAGTCCAGAATTTTCCAAAATCGACAAAATAATTAATGAAAGCCAAGATAATAAGTAATGACAAATAGAATGAGTACAAAGATAGCATACCTAGGCCTATCATAATCAAACAGCTAAAAATCAAAGGTGATAAGAACTTGTTAAGCATCAAAAAAAAAAATACACTAAATTCAGAGAACAATAAGATTGACAGCAGACTTCTTATAACACCAATGGAGGCCAGAAGAAAACTGATTATCTTTCAATCACTGGAAAGGAAAGAAAAATAACCTATCCAGTCTAAACTGTATATATGAAGAAACCACACTTCAAAAATAAAAACAAATATAAGACATTTTAGAGTCAAAAGAGAAAACAAAGCTAAGATAATTCATCACCCATAGAATAACACTTCATAAAAAAATATTTAGATGGATATGGAACAAAGAAGGGCAACAAATAGAAGTGAGTGAATATGAAAGGTCTTTTATTTTCTAATTTTTAAAATGTCAATTGACAAATATAGACCTACTATATTATGGAATTTTACTTATAACCAGATAAAAAATATAGGTCAATTGTAGTGTAAAGTTTTTGTGGGAGGTGATGGGAAATATACAACTATAAAATTATTACATTATCAAGTTGAATAGTAGTAGTTGAAGGTAAACTGATAAATAAATACACACGTTGTAGTGTGTAATCGCTAAAACTAGAAACATAAACACCCAACAAAGGAAATCAAATGGAAAACTATAAAAGAAAATTGTTTCTCAATTCTGGTATTTTTTGTTTCCTATTGATTCTTCTTGAGTTTCACTGAGGTTTACAATTTGTGATTTATTGTCATGAGTTTTAGAATTTTCTAAACAATTATGTCTTCTGATGCTGCTCTGTCTCATTCTTTAGCTACAGTCTTTCTAATATTCCAATTACATGTGTTTTAAAATCTGTTTTGTTTGTTCTTTTTCTCATGTTTTAGAAATTTCCTAGTAAACTCTATAGACTTACTCATTTTATTCTTTGGGAAACTTAGCTCACGCCTGGTGCCTCGCTTTTCTTTGAGTCTAGCAGGCCTTAGCTTTAGACTGAGGTTTTGGTTAGTCTCATATCCCATTCCTGAGAAACTGTACAAGAATTACTTCTTTCCCTTGAAGAATGTAGGCTCAGTTTTTAGTTCTTCCCCCCTGCAGCTTCCAAATGTGGCAAATTTCTAAGGAGAAACTGGCCATTAATTTATGTCAAGCTTTGTATCTCTAGAAATATATTTCTCCTACTGTGCTATCTATACATTTCTGTGCTGCTTCTCAGGGTATTGCACAACTCTGTTTACTATTGCTATAACAGAATACTTAAGACTGATAATTTATAAAGGAAGAAGGTGTATTTTAGCTCACAGTTCTTGAGGCTGAGAACAAAATGGTTACGGCTGGTGCTCTTCAATTCTTGGAGACAGCAGAAGGCCAAATGAGTACATGTAGAAAAGGCAAGACACAACGAGCAAACAGATTTCATCAGAAACCCCTCTCCTCCCAGTAACTAATCAGTATTCACAAAAGCAAGAATTCACTTATGTAAGAAAGTCATTGATGCACTACCCAATTATGAGAGCTCTTCCACCATGACCCAATACTTTCCTCTAGGTCCCACCCGCAATGACTCAACATGAGTTTGGGTGAGGAGAAACCATATTCAAACTGCGGTACTAAATTACCTTAAGTACTTTCTCATCTCTCCCTACCTATCACCGAAACTTGACTATTTCCTTTCCTCAGGTATTTGTATGAAGTTTAGCAGCTTCATATCACTTTAGAAAAGACTACAAAAAAATTTAATAGTATACTCTTATATAACAGACTGTTATGAAGCTTTCCCTCTTTCTAAGGGCTCTGCATTTGTGAATGGAACCAGGTCTAGGAATAAAAAAGTAAGGTTGTGATAAATATTTTTTTCCATTAAATAGATTAATTTTATGATACACACAAAGTTGCTCCCATATGCATTTCTTACTGATTTTATCTCTACAAACCCTGTGATTTTTTTTTTAATCTGTAACCAGGGATATATGTATGTTGGACAATTCTTGACAACATGGCCATACTTTTCTGTTGCCTATTGAATGATTCATAGTTTCTTGCTTTAGGATCTGCCTCTACACGGAGCTGCTCCAAAGATACCCTATACCATTCAATTTGCAATCTCTTCTACTAGAACTCAAGGTCCAGAATGATAGGTTTAGATAGTTGTGCTTAAATTCTAGTGCTTCTTGCACCAAGGCATTCCACAGGGACATTGTGAGATACGTGTGAGAAAATGGAGAACTCAAAAAATAAGCTACAGTTGCAATTTTGGGATAAAACCCATTTGATTATATTGGATTATTATATATTATAGTTGGATTTCAGCTTCTTGTGTTATTTAGGATTTTAACAGCCACTCTCATAAATGAGATTAGTATAGTTTCTTTTCTGTGCTTGGTTGGGTTATGAATAGCTCCATCATCTTTTGCGTTCTGTTCCTTAAAACTACAAGTTTAATTTGAATGAAATCACTCATTATACTGTCTAGGAGGTCTATTTTAGAGGAGGACATTCTTTGACAAATTTTAAAATGTATTCAAATTTTCTCTTTCTTGAATAAAATTTTGGTCATCTTACTTTCTTCTAAAAAAAACCCAATCGATCAAGATTTTTGAATGTATGAAACACTCTCATGAATATGATTTTAATTCTCTCTACACTTGTCCTCTCAATCTGTTTCCATTACCCTGTTTTAAATTTTCTATAGGCGTAACAGTGTTTAAGAAGTGGCCTCTACATTTATTTATCAGAATGCTTGTTTTTTTCTAGTTTAGCTATTGCATTTGTATTTTATTTTCTCATAGCGATGACTCTTTTGCCTTCTTTTTCTGTTAGTTCCTTTATTTTTCATAATGAAAATATTTAAATATATAAATTTTCTTGAGTATAGTTTAGAAAAATTCGTTAAAATTTTCAAACATCTTACTTTGAGCAAACAAATAATATTTGGAGAAGTACTGTAAACACAACATTTCTTTATAATTACCAAAGTTTATTTCCTTTACTGTGTACCATTATTCAGATTAGTGACTCCTCAGTTTTAGGGAAGACTAGTTTTCATATTATATCCTACATAAATTCATTGCATATTATAAAAATTTATAAATCAACCTTCTGTGAGTGGAGTTTTTAAGTATGTCCATTTTTAAAAGTAGTATACAATGAACAAATTTATTCATCAGACATTGTATTTTGCAAGCATATCTGTGGTATAGAATTCAAAAGATGGGGATACTGTTCAAATGGTAAATACATGCGAAAGATTTCTAGACACTGTGAATTCTCCACCATAGAGGATTATGCCATTTCTAATATATATTTTCAGCATGAATTTAGAAGGGTATCTATTGTCCACCAGCTTGACTAAAGAGCACATTGCCAAGTTTTCAGACTTTCATGAATCTAGTTGGGTAAAAGGTATTTTTCACTGTAATTGCTTCGCAAATCAATAGCATTTTAAAATATATTGTTAGATATATAGAGTTGAAGTGCATAAATGTAAGAACTTGAATAATCGCTCACTCTTGGAAGACAAGACATTCACATCATTTTAGGAAGGTCTGTCATGCTACTTTTCTAAATCCCCCAACTTTAAACCACTACCCTTTTTTATTTTTATTGCCTTAGTTTAGGATTACCTATTCTAGAACTTTATACAAGTAGAATCATGCACAATGAATTATTTTGCTTCTTTCATTCTGCACAATGTTTTAAAGATGCTTACGTATGGTATCACGCATGAAATGGCCACTCATTTTTACTGATTGATAATATTCCATTGTATAAACACAAAGATCTTTTTGTTTTTCCTATTGATGGATATTCAGATTACTTCAAGTTTATTCATTCTAATGAATGAAGAATGAGGACTCATTTTGATTTCAGTTGTTTTTCCCTGAAATCTAATCTTACGGATGCTTTTTCTTCTTAATGGATACTTGTGCGTCTTCCTTTGCAAAGCATCTTACAAATCTTTTTATTATTTAATAAAATTGACTACTTTTTAATAATTGTGTTGTAGAATATGTAAATATATCCTTCACACAACTCTTTTGCCACATGGATGTATTGAGAATATTATTTCCCAAATCCATAACTCTACAATTAACTTTCTAAAGTGTCTCCTGATGAGCAGAGGTTTTGATTGTTACTGACTTACCCATTATCAATTTATATTTTTATCCTTTTCCGGCTCATACTTTTTGTATGAAATGTATAAAAATCTTTGACTATAGGTAGATCTCAAAAACTTCCCCAAATTCAAGGAGAAAGTATTCAGTCATTTATCATTAAGTCTGAGGTTAGCTGTAGGTTCAGGAACTACTTGACTAAATTAAGGAAACCTTCCATTTCTAATTTTCTAAGTCTTTTATTATAAATATTTAAAAAATTATATTAAATTATAAATTCACCATTTTCTGTGTCTAGTTTGATAAGTCTGATCAAACATGAATACTCATATAATTAATACTATAAATAAATTACAGAATATCTGTAGTAAAATAAAAAAATTTCCTCATTGTCTTTGATAGTCTACATCTCACTAATATGCTTCCTTTCCAAATTGTCTTATAAATTGAATTTTATGGCATGTCATCTAATTCTTTCACTTTTTGTAGGTTTAAATTTCATCCATCTTACTGCATCCATGTTGCTAGTAGTTAATTTTGTTCTATAATTGAATAGTTTTCTATTATATAGGAGCATTATTGTTTATTTACTGGTTTTTGCTGTTTCTAATTTTGAAGACCATGAGTAAAGCACTATTAACATTCACACACAGGATTTTGGTGTGGAGATACAGTTTTTGTTTTTCATGAGTAAACAGGAATACAATTTTTGGGTCATATGGCAAATACACATTTAACAGTTGTCAAAATCAGTTGTCAAAAACCATAATTTCTCATTTTAGCATTTTTTATTTTACTTTTCAATCATTAATTCTAAACTGTATAAATACAATACATTTGTGAGGGTTGTTCTTGTAGCCTGTTATATTAAATCAGGAGGTATGTTCATTACTTGTAGGGGTGTTTTTCTAGATTACTTGAAATCGTCATAAATTAATTTTTAATTTTTTTGATTTCAGATGTATCATAGTTTTTTCTCTTTTGATAGTTACTATAGTGAAAACACTGATTTGCAAATACTAAAGTAGCTTTACATTTCTATCTTAAAGCCCACTCATGGTGTATTATTTCCTTTTACTCACCACTGTATTTGATTGTTTTATTGATATATTTGCATATATATGTATGAGAGATATTAGTGATTTTCTTTCAGTACTATGTTGAGTTTTTTGTCTTGTTTTTGGTTCAGATTAGAACAATGTTTCTACCTTTAAATGAGTTGGCTGCTGTTTGCTTATATAACTTCTAGAAGAAGTGTATTGAATTTATGTAAGATTTTCCCTAAATATTTGGTAGAATTCATTGGTGAAACAATGAACAATCTGGACACAGAGTTTTTTTAGAAAGTCTTTGTTGTTTAGTTGGTTTAGTCTTTTTAAAACTTGGTGCTAAAACTATTCAAGTTATCTCTCTTATCTTCAGGGACTTTGAGTTATTTCTGATTTTTAAGGAATTGATTTGTTTTGTCTAATTTGTCAAATTTGTATGTGTAAAGTTATTTGTGTTATTCCCTTATTATTCTTTTGGTGTTAATGAGTCTGTAATGATAGCCCCTTTCATTCTTTGTGCTATTTATTTCTTTTTATGTCTCTGTCTCCCTCTTTTTATCAATCTTGCTAGATGTTCATTAATTATATTGATTTTTTCCAAGCAATCAGCTTTCAGTTGATTTTTTCTCCATTGTTTTCTTATTTTCAATTTCTTTGATTTCTACTCTTATCTTTTATTATTTTCTTTCTTCTGCTTGTTTTGGATTTATGCTTCCATTTCTTCTAAAAATTGTTTAAGATTGAAACTAAGATTATTGATTTGAGACCTTTGTTCTTTTCTAAGCAGTTAGTGCTACAAATTTCCCTCTAAATACTATCTTAGCTATATTCCATTTACTTTGATTCAGTGTGTTTTGATTTTAGCTCAGTTCAGACTTCCTCTGAATCAAGCTGTTAAGAGTTACATTTCCATTTAGACTGGATCAGAAATTAAACACCCTCTAGTACTACTCAAATTCTAGAATATTTTCCCAACAGCACCCTTTTATCAGTCACTCTCTGGTCGATCAAGAGTAGTCAGACTGTTCACATGTGCAGTCCAGTCATCAGACAAAGACTTTGGAGAAACTGTATATGCATTCCTTCCCTACTCTTCTTGTATCTTACCTGTCTGTTTCCTAAGCTGCAATCTCCAGACAATTAAGTGGTCCTGAAATCTGGTCACTCCTCACCATAGCAGGGGAGTTATGCAATATTGGGGATCAGACAGCAGTGACATCTTGAAATTTTTTCCCAGACAGGAAACAATTAGGCTGACTTCTGGAAAGAATTTTTGTCTTATACTTCCTATTGTCTGATGCATGAAATGTATTGTAATATATATGCTGTTGGTTTTATGGTTATTTATTATGGCACGTCTAATCTGGTACTACTTTTGACATCATAGCTCAAAGCAGAATTCTCTTCTTCATGAATTTTGATGTGAAATACATTTATTTTATTTTCAAGAAGATTGAAGTTTTTGCGCTTTTATTTCTTTAGTATAACAGGTATGCTTTTTATTTAAAATTGTATCTGTATGTTTCACTTTATGCTTAACTGAATTACAAAGACAAATCTTTAGGCCTAGTAGAATGATTTTAATTTTTATGATATTAGCTATTAATTTTTAATTTTAGCCTTTAGGATATGATTTGCAAGGCATCCCAGGACAAAGATAGAAGGCTAGATGAATTCTTGGGAATCTCAAATCACACTTTAATCTGAAAACCTCTACTTTTTATTATTTCAAAAATCACTAATACAAGATGTGCTTAAAATTTTGCTAGTACTTCAGAGGCACTTGAAGATACAATTTTGAATTGGAGAAGATACGTATATATACATGTAGTCATGTAGAATATAAATGCATTTAGCCCTAATATAAGTATTCAGTCTTTATATACTTTTTTGTTTCACATCTAGTCTCCTGAATGGTTTCATGACACAAAAATTGGTTTACTTTTTGCAGATTTTCTACTTTTGCTTTTCTTTTAAAGTGATATTTTATTAGTGTGTTAATATTATATAACAGTGGGGTTTTCTTTGAGAAGTTGATATATTCATTTAACATATCTTAATCAGTTTCAATTCCATTTCCTCTGTCTTCTTTCTCCCCTCTCATGCAGATCTCCATCCTGTTTCCAAAATTCTGCCTCCTACTTTCCTGTCATCTCTATACACTAATTCAGGTAATTTTAGATTTCTCATATAACAGAAAACATGTGATACTTAACTTTCTGAGTTTGACTAATTTTTCTTTCTAGTTCCATTCATTTTCCTGCAAATGACATGATGTCATTATTCCTGAATAATACTTCATTGTGTATATATATATATCATATTTTCTTTATTCATCTGTGGATGGGTACCTAGACTATTTTCAAAGCTTAGTTATCGCGATTTGTGCTACTGTGCACATGGATGTACGTGTATCACTATAGTGTTCAGTTTTTAATTCATTCGGGCATACAACCAGGAGCGGTATGGCTGGGTCAAATGGTATTTCTAGGGTACGTTTTAAGGAATTTCCATGCCCATTTCAGTAGTAGTTACATTAGTTTATATACCTACTCACATGTAGGAGAATTTCTTTCCTTCAAATTGTTGCCAGCATTAATTTTTTAAATTTTATATTCTTGATGATAGCCATTCTGGATGAGTCAGAAGGAACCTAAGTGGAGTTTCGCTTTGCATTTCTCTGCTGAATAGAGATGCTAAACTTTTTTTTTTTTCATATATATTTTGGCCATTTGAATTTCTTGGAGAAGTATCAGCTCAGCTCATTTCCCACTTTTTAAAACATTGGGTTCATTGTTTTATAGTTTTAATATTTTTGGGTTCTTTATATATTCTAGATATTAACCTTCTACCAGAAAATTAGCTAGTGAAATTTTTCTTCCATTCAGTGGACTGTCGTTTCATTCCTTTGCCATGCAGAAGCCTTTTAATGTGATGTAGTCCCATCAGTTGATTCTCAGTATTCTTTCTTCTGCTTCTGGAGTATTACATGTTAAGTGTTTGCCTATGGCATCAAATGTTTTCCCTGTGTTGTCTTCCAGCAGTTTAAATGTTTGCTTCTACATCTAGGTTGTTGATCAATTTTGATTTGATTGAAGTATAAGGTAAGAAATGGGGATGTACTGTCAATTAAAGTTAAATAAGGTATTCTTGCTCTACTGAAAGATTCAGACTTCTACAAGCAAAATCCAATACAAAAGCTTATGTTTCACAGTCGTAAAAGAACTTAAATATCAAAGTTATTTCAGGCAAATGCAGATAAATACAAAAATCATACAAGTGCTAATATAAAATTAAAGTGCAAAATTTAAAAAAATATTAACTAAAAGTCACATGGTATGCAAGAATAAAATTAAACGATATATACATGTATATATATAAATATCATGAGACTTTCCACACAAAATGATACTGCAAAATATAAAAAATAAAACTATGGGATCATGGTGGCATAAAAAAGTAGCATGAATAGCCCCCAGATATGAACCATAATATTTAGACAGTGTTCTTCTGATCTATAAAACTGTGTTTGCTGTCTTTCACCAGCACTTCATAATTTTTAATTATTTTATCCCTTTTTATTGAATTCAGTAAATTGAATTTTTCCCTTTTCTTTTCATATGGTTTATTAATAGAGAGAAACAGAAATTACTTTTGCATATTGATTTTTGTATCCTGCAACTTTACTGAATCTGTTAATTCCAAAAGGTTCTTTTTTGTGAAATTTTTAGGGTTTTCTATATTATAATATCATTTCATCTGCAAACAGAGATAATTTTGGTTTTTGATTTAAATGTCATTAGCTCCTCTTCCCCCGATTGGTCTGGCATGGACTCCTAGCACTACTCTTAGTAGAAATGGTGGGAATCAGCACTCTTTCCTTGCTTCTGATCTTAGAGAAAACATCTCCAGCTTTTACTATTGAGCTAATATTAGCTGTGGACTTTTCAAATGTAGCTTTATTATAGTGAGTAATTTCCTCATATTTCTACTTTATTGAGAGTTTCTGTCATGAAAGTAGATTGAATCTTGTTCAATACTTTTTTCTACATTATTGAGATGATTTTATGATCTTTATCATTCATTCCGTTAAGGTCGTGCATCTCACTAAATGTTTTTTGTGTGCTGAACAATTTTTCCATCTCAGGCACAAATTTCACTTGGCCCTGTGTGTGATCGTTTCAGTGTGCTGCTGCATTTTGCTTGCTAGTATTTTCTTGAGCAGTTTTGTGTCCATGACCATTAGATATATTGGCCCATAAGGTTTTTTTCTTATAGTATATTTGTTTGTCTTTGGTAATAGTAATCTCATAAAAATTCAGTTTGGAAGTGTCTTCCTCTTCTTTGTGAAAGAGTTTGAAAAGGGCTGGCATTGTTTTTCTTTAACAGATTGGTAAAATTCATTAATGTGAATCTGGATTTGTGCTTTTTTTTTTAAGGGCAGTGGATGACTAGTTCAATATTCTTATTCCTTATAGGCCTAGTCATATATATCTTTTTCCTCATGATGGAGTCTTCATAAATTGTATGATTCCAGGAGTTTATCCATAATTTTTCTGGTTTTCCAATTTGTTGACATAGTCCTACATAGTTGGCTCTGAAAATCCTCTTTATTTCTGTGGAATAATTTTTTAAATATTTTCACCTAGGATATTTTGTTTTGTTTTGGTATTCTTATTGCTTGCTTTATTTTTCTTAGATAATTTACTTTTGGTGTTTGAGTGTTGTTATGATTTGTGTCTGGATGTCTCCCAAAGCCTCCTGCAGTCATGGGGGGAAGCTTCTAGAATTTGTGATTGGTACGTGGTCCAATGCTGGGATTATGAGTGTGAGAGATACACCCACCCTAGGGTGGGTGTGGCCTCCATACAATATAAGGAGCAGAAAGAGTCTTCTATCACGCTCTTCCCCTTTGCTTTTGTTTTTTCTGTCTTTAGCCACCATGAACTGTTGCTCTCTGCCATGTGTCACTCTGCCTTGGAGCCAACTGATTATGCATTGAAACCTCCACAAACTGTGAGCTAAATAAATCTTTCCTTTCTTCATTTTGGGCACCAGGTGTTTGAGTCTCAGTAACCAAGACAAGTATCAACATGCAAGGTACACAAAATCCATTGTCATGTTGACCCAGACATTTGTGTGTCAATTTTTACATTTAGTGAGGTCCTCTGGATGATTATTTCTTCAGTCCAAAGTTGACAATCATTTTGCATTCCTGAACTTTTGGTTTTTGCTTTATCCAGTGACTCCTACCTTGTTGCCAGGCAATAATGTACATAATATTTATGCTTTCTACCATTTCTCTCCTAAAAACCTATCATTCCCTCCAAATTAGTGGGAGGCAAAAAGAAAATGTGTTATGTTTTTTCTGTGTTCAAAGCTAGAGGTGAAAAACAGAAAGGCTCCAGAAAATGTGAACTATGTGGTCATTGTAGGAGGCTTAGATTAACAGTGAAAAAGTGGAAAGGATTTGTAGTATTAGCTGCAACACTTTTTGAATATTATAGAAGGATTGAGTATAGTTGTTTTATGCAAAACTGTCATTTAAGCTTCTTCTCTTTGGGGGAAAAGAAAACAAACGTGGATATTTTCTCTTTTAGCTTGATAAACATACAACAGAATATGAAAAAGAACAGAACACTTCCCTAATATATTCTATACTACCTATCAGAGACTAGAATTGGGAAGAGAAATGCTTACTGACAGTATGATTGTAAATATTTTTTATATATAACCATTGAACACTAATTAGTGGAATGCAATTTGGGGCATATTCTAAGTGGAGCAGGTTATCAATTAAGGCCGCATTAGCAGAACCCACAACTTTTAGTGGATTTATGTATTACGTGACTATTATTCAATAACAAAATATCTATACATAAGTGTTACTACTTAATGGTGATCCACCAATGCACACAGATTTAAGAAAGCAATTTTTTTTTCATCTTATGGCTCAATCATTGCCTAAAATCTAGGAATTTCCTACATTCCACTGGCAGTCAAAGAAGATCACTATAGAAAATATATCCATTATTCCCCAAAATAGTGGCTGTAAGTAACACACAGCACTCCACCTACCTTACATTGGTGAGGACTAGACAAACAGCCAGTCATGGATGAAGTTAGTAGTGTGGAGTGAGTGTTGGGTAACAACTTCCATGCAACACCCCCATCTGTGTAAGGCGAACACTAGGTCTTAGGGGATCTGCCACTAATAGCAGCAAACTATGAATGCTAGTCAAAAGTTACCAGCAAATCCCTTCTTTATCACCTTATTCTAGTGAAAGGTCTGGAAAGACGCACACCTATGTTTATAGTAGAAAAATAGCTAAGCTGTGAAACAGTCTAGATTCTTGTCAGCAGATGAATGGATAAAGAAATGTGGTATATATCACGATGAAATATTAGCAATGAAAAAGAACAAAATCATTGAGTTTGGAGGAAAATGGATGGAACTAGAAACCATCATGTTAAGTGAAATTAACCAGACCCAGAAAATTAAATGCTACGTTTTCTCTTATGTGAGAAATTTAAAATACATTAATTAATAAATAATTAAGATAAAGGAGAGACAACAGAAACGGGAGGTAGACTTCTGGAGACAGGAAAGAGGACCAGTGGAGAGGGTAGGAGGAGGCTAATGGGATCAAAATTAAGATACATTAAATACACGTGTCAATTCCTCCAAATAATCTCCATCATCATGTAAAATTAGTGTGTACTAAGAAAATATAATAAAAAATGTAAAAAAGGAAATTCTTTTTCTCACTTTATAGTCTGATGTCAGCTGGGGATGATGAGAGATCTATTTCTGTTCAATGCGTGCAACCAGGAAATCCCTGTCATTCAAAGAGAGAGCTCTTTTGAACTCCCTCCTTTGACTGCTCATGTCTGGGATTAAATCCGGGGACTCACACATGCTGGGTAAGGGCTCTGCCTCTGACTTACACCCCCAGCCCTTCTTTTGCCTCTTCAGTATTTGAACTTTGTTTTCCCAAGAACATGGTACAGAGCGTTCACTGATGAAAGCAAAGGTCATTAGAATGGAGGCCTTAACAATGAGGAGTGGAAAGAGGAAAGGAGCTTGGGCAGATCACCACCTCAGCCTTGACTGCCTTCCCCTGGACTCTTTGTTACATGACAAAATGAAGTTTATGCTGGGGATTTAGCTCAATGGCTTAAGCGCCTGCCTGGCAGGCGCAAGGTTGTGTGTTCGATCCCTGATACAAAAAAAAAAAAAAAAATTTGTCCGCTACATGTTGGCATTTTAGTTAGTTGCAGCCACAATTCTAACTGGCATAGAAGTAAGGTGATTGTCCTATTCATGCCATTAATTTTGCCTTGCAACTACAGAATGACTGTTCTTACAGTAACTACCTATCCTCAGCTACCTTTGTATCAAAAGTCATTCATTCCCACTGTCTTGAATTCCATAGTGTTCTTTATGAGAAGACCACAAAAATATCAACATGTAGTAAGAATGCAGCTGTTTCATGAGAATCCTGGCACAATAACTATACAGGTTGGCCTCTAAAAACTAAATTGTATGTATCACTGGTGTAAATAACATGGAACATATACAAGAAAAAATAGGAACACTAAATGTACAGGTAGCAATATGACATAGTTCAGAGGAGGAGCTATATTAGAGGAAAGAAAGTGCAATATTTAATTGGATCAAAAATCAGAGTTGAGAGGGTCGAGAATACAGCTCAGCAGCACAGTGTCTGCCTGGCAAGTGCAAGGTCCTGATTTCAATTCCCAATACCAAATAAATAAATAAAAATCAGAGCTGTGAAAATAGGAAGGGAAATGAAATTATAAGAAATTTAGTAGTTTATTGAATATGGAGGCCATAGCCCTATCAAAAGTGTCCTTTTTATAGAGCATGTAACAAAATAATACAAGGCCAAGTGAGAAACTATAAATCAGTTTATGACTCTATTGCCCAAAGGTATGTTCCTTAATCCCCTCCCTCACCTTAGGAGCAGATATGCAGGGAGGCAGATAAATGAGTATTACATTCAGAAATTTCTTAAAATTGAAATGAATTTGACAGGTATATTTCCAGAAAAAAAAAAAACTCAGTTTGTTAACTTAGTATTTTTTGCAGAATTTTGCCACTTTTATTGAGGAAATAATTGCCCACCAATCCCATTTCATTTCTTGTGATGCTGATTCATTGGTCTTATTCTTGAGTCTCATAATTTAGAGACTGGCATTGTGTACAAAAAAAGAAAATTCATTTCCTTCTTATTTCCACTATCTCCCTGAACTTTCAGTGATATCGTATAAGCAAAGCATTATTGCATATATATTTAAAAACAGATCCTCATTAGGAAGACAAGTCCATAGTTGGGGTATTCATTTTCTTATATCTTGTAGTGAATCAATGCTGCCCCACTTCTTATTACTATTATTCATGATCTCTCAAACTATAGACCTTTGAAAATTAAAAACTTGCAACCATGATTTGGTGGAAAACAAAGATCACCATATGAAATTGTTACATTTCCTGACTTACAAAGTTATTATACATTTTAGTTTATTTTTAATACTTCACATCAATAATCATCCTTGTTGCCAGTTGGGATAAAAAAGCATGGCTTCTCTCTCCACAGAACTGCTTGTAGAATAATATGAGTAGATGTTGTCACATAATTGGAATTAATGCACAGAAATATCTGTGGCATATGGTGAATTGGAAGGTACTTGGGGAAGCAAGTTCTGAAACAAGTTCACTTGGCAGTGGTTTATGTGCAGTGCCTTCATGCTTTTTTGGCTAAGATTTAACTGGGCAAAGGAGATATCTACAAAAATCTTAGAATGTTTTGCAAAATTCACAATACCTGTTGGACTATGTGGTTAGTTTTTCTTTTTGAAATTGAAGTGTATGAAATAAGCTAGCCTTCCCAGGAAACTCAGAAGACCCAGGATATGATGAACTTGTTGAATATGGCTAAATTGAAAAACTATGTAAATTTTACATGATGACTTGCAAAATTAATATACAGGAATAAGACTAAAATCAGAAAGCAAACGTTAGATACAACATTATGACAATGTGTTTTTCAAATTTTTAATAGGACAAATAGAAGACAAAATTTCAACTGGATGTTTACACACACACACACTTCAAAGAAAGATCATAAACTACATTCGATCATGATGAAAGAAAATGACGAAAATTCTTCAAAAGCACTTTATGGAGAATCTATAGCACAATGAAACCCAGCAATATATAGTGTTAAGGTGATATTTGTGAAAAACTATCTCTCAAAAATATATTAGCACTATTGTTTTACAAGGTGTTTTGTTTCTTCTTTGACTATAGTTTTTTGAATTTCACTTTGTAACACCACAAAATAGTGCTAGACACCCCTAAAAACCTAAAAAACAAATACAAAAACAACATTTCAAGGCGGATGGTCTGCCTTGGATGTATTTTACTAGGTTGTGTTATATGTGGTTCTGACTTGGTGACCTATATATAATATCATTTTAAAAAGGAAAAATAACAACTCAAAAGTCGGAAGGAAAGAGAAAAAAGTTCTTGTTTCATGCATCCTCACTTTATTAAAGACAAAACAAACCAGAGCTCTACAGGTGTCACGTGGTACAATCCTCAGAGTAGCTTGAGATCTTTCAGCTGGAATCAGGGTAGACACCCTTTCTGGGCCCCAAATTTACTCCCATCATTACAGAAGGAAGACTGAACCTGTACTCCAAGCCCATGTCTCCATAGTCCTTCTGCCCTTAGTAACTTAGCAAGAACAGAAGGCCTAACACCTGGCGCTGCGATTCTCAAGCACTCCTAGCCTTGTGCTCACCACTGCCATTTGTTTAAAATATTCCAGAACTAATTCCATTTTGATTTCTGTTCCTCCATGCATCAGTCACCAGAAAACTCCCAGATTCCCGGGTCATCCCCTCTTCTCCCACACTTTGCCTCCCTGGTGATTTGTACATACCTCCTTCTGTCCTTGTCTGACACTTTCATGGTGCCCTCTGAATTCATAGCCCATGATGAACAAGGTCTCCTTAGTCCTTAATTTCATCTCCCTGTGTTCCTTTTCCCTTCTTGCCCTGATAGGAACCAGGTTCTTCTCTCAGGCAGTGGCTCTGTTTTACTCCCATGCCCCTAATCTGCCTGGGTTTGGGCATAAATTAAGTGTCCTTACTCTTCACTCTACCTTCAGATTATTCTTCCTCCCATGCCACATATTTAATTATGTCTCAAATGATAAGATTGTACCACCTACCACATCTCAGTATTGCTGTTATCTATGAATTCTTTATTTTTCTACAATTTTAGTTCCTTCCTCATGGTAATTCTCTTCATTTTTTAAAATAATTTCAATACACAAAGAGATAATCATTTAGTTCCTTCAAGTTCCATTTTTATGAATCCTTCTCCAGCAACAATCTTACATTCTCATTAATGTACTCTAGAACTACTCTTGGCATTAATGTACTTTAGAACTACTCTAGAATCTCTCCAAAGTGTCAATTTCATCCATTCCATTCCATTCCACTCCATTCCATTCCATTCCATCACAGTAACTCCATCTTCCCTCTATTTCTTTAATCCCAACATTCCTTTGTAAGCACAGAGGACCAATTCTTTAATTCTACAACCTGTTGTCCTTCAACCACTTTGGTGTTCTCTGTCTCTTCCTCACATTCCTCCTGAACTTCCCAGGTTTATTTATTTTGTTAATAAACACTACATACAGCCTTACTTCTCTTATGTAACTCTTACATAGAAAAACTGTAACCATTTTTGATTACACCTTTCTTCCCCAAACTCACCAGCATACATGTAGTTGAACATTAAATGAACAAAATAAACAAAAAAACTGATGAGTATTTGATTTCAAGACCATAATTTCCATGGAGTCTTAATGTTGCTACGTAATCATACTGTTATTGACCCTCTCATTTGCCTAAATCTCTATTCTACTCCTTTTTTCCATTACTTCTTTTTTGCTTCCTTCATCTATATGGTGAGGATTCCTAAATGAGTATTTAAATTTTGGACCTCTTTCTCAAACCCCAAAATCATAACCAACTGCCAGTTAGACACCCTACTTGTATGTTTAGTAAGCATATCAAAGACTGCCTTTCCAAAATAGAACTCCTGATCTTGTCCTTTAGATTTGGTCTTGAAACCTTCCCCATTTCTGCTCATTGCAGACTTTTACCAACTCAGAGCAAAAGACCTGGGATCATTCTTGCTTCTTCTGTTCATTTTCCATGTATAAATTGCTACCAAACTCTTTAGGATTCACCTATTAACCAGGACCCACATTCACCACTTTTTCTCTGTGACTCTGATCTGAATCACTTGGATTGACATTCAATGCATTACCCACTTCCACTGTTGCACTACTACCATTTAATCTCCACAAAAGAGCCACTATAATTGGTTTAAAAATGTAAGTCAGGCCATGACACTGCTCAAAATTCTGCAATAAGTCCTCTTTTACTTCCAATAAAAGCCAACATTTTTACAATGGCTGTACGTACTTCTCAGACTACTAACTGATAGCAGCTACATCAGGATACCTGGTAGGGAATGGGTTGTGCCAGTTTTAATACAGAGCCCTACACCTCATCCCCAGACCTTGTGGATGGGAATCTCTGTAAAGGGGTCTTCTGTTAATTGTGCACAACTAAAGTTCATGCCCCCTAGTGTTTAACTTGTACATGATTGGCTCCTCTTTCTTTTCCTCTCTGAACTCAGTAGAGATCTCTCTTTCTGTCTCTGACTCTCTCCCCATTTTCTTCTCTCCTACCTCCTTTTTCTCCCCCTTTCTCTCTCTCTCCCTCCCTTCCTCCCATGCTGGGTATTTAACCCAGGGTCTTTGCACTGAGCTACATCCACAGCTCTTTCTAAACTTTGCTTTCTAATTTGGAGACAGGATCTTGCTAAACTGTCAAGCTGCACATGCTGGGCTCAAGCTTGCCATCCTCCTGCCTCAGCCTCCTGTAGTGCTAGTATAACAGGTGTGCACCACCACAGCTCTGTTTTTCTTTCTTTTACTTTTTTTTCCCTCACTCTGCTCTAGGTAAACTGGCAACCTTCACGCTTCTTGAAAACTTCACACTGGGGAGAAGCCTCTGCACTAAAAGCCTCTTCTCTCTGGAATGCTCTCCTCTCAGGCTTCTGTATGGTTTATCTCCTTATTGCCCTCACTGCTTGCCAAAATATCACCCTCTTAATAGGGTCCACTAGGGCTCCCCTATCTCACTGTTTATCCTGTTTTCATACTCTTCACTTCCCCAACCTCTTCAATATTTTTGCAATAGTACACAAAACCTATTAGCATTCTATGTAAATTACTAATTTATTATGAATATTGTATATCATTTGCTTTATTACTGCTAAAATGTAAGCTCTGCAAAGACTGCTCCCAAATCCCGAATGCCCACAGCAATCCGTGGCACACAGTGTGCTTCATAACTATTTGCTGAAAATGATTTGTGGCAGCAATTTATGTTCGTGGTACAGTGTTAAGGTCTGCCTTTATCTCTGATGCTGGAAAACATTAAAGCAAGAATTAACGAATGTATATAGGTTGAAAGTGCTATTGTTTAGATCTAAAATGTCCCTTAAAAGTTCAGGGGTTTGAAAGGTGACTGGATCCTGAGGACGCTGAGCTGGCCAATGGATTTGTCCATTACTGAGTTCAGCAGTTCACATGCTGTTTGAGGGGTGGCTGGTTGGAAGGAACGAGTCACTGGGGCGTGTCTTGGGCAGGTCTTCCTCCCACCTCTGCCCTCTCTCCTGGCTTCCTGGCTTCCATGGGATGAGCACCTTTCCTCTGTCATGCCCTTATGCTATGATGTTTTTGCCTTGGAGCCAGCCAGTCATGGACTGAACTCTCCGAAGTGTCAGCCAGAAAACATCTCCTCCAAATTGTGAGTGTCCAGTGTCCTATATTTTATTCCAGACACAGATAATTGAGCAATGTCCAAATCCAATGGCAACAAAGAATTCACCCACTGAAGACTGGAGCTTTCCTAAACAGGAACATATCCTCCTCCCTTCCCTTTTTAATACCATTCAGATGACAAGACTATTGGTCAGTGCCACCTACATCCGGGGAAAGTGTTTTCCCCTCAGTTTGACAGCCTACATGTCAATCATCTACAGACACACCCAGTACTGAGCTTCACTAATCTGCTAGTTGTTTCTTACTCCAGTCAACCCGACAGATCATAGTTAATAGTCACACTAAGCAAATAGAAATGTGGAAGGATTAACTCAGAAAGAACATATTCTCAATAGATTTTTGCTTCACTTATGAAGTACATACAGAATTTTTGAGGAGAATTTTCATAAAAAACATTTCCAAAGAATTTTTATAGAATAATTTTTAAAAGACCATTCACTGATGTCATTAACCAATACAGCTAGTATAAATTTCTTTTGTGAACCTAAAATTATGCAGAAAATAATTAACTGTTTTTACTTTTGCATTTTATTTCTCATATTTGGTTATCAGTTTGCTCCTAAACCCATAATCTTCTGTTTTTTAAAATTAAATAATATCAAATTCATCTAGAAATAAAATGCAGCTTTTATCATGTTAATTTTCCCTTTCTACGAGGAATCAGTCTAGATGCTTCCAGTTTAGAAGACTGGATTAAAATGTGGGGGGAATGTACTGCCATTTCAAAAAAATATTTTCAATAGTAACATTTATGTAGAACACATTCAAAAAAGAATTATTATTTATTTTTCAGGAAGGCATAAAATTGTAAGATTACGATGTTTTTGTATAACACAGCCTGTCATTTTGTCATTCATACAAATTGTGAACTTGAACATAGCTCTACTTAGACATTCATTTTTTATAGGTTTCATGTTAAGTTGCTGATGATGAGAGATAAAAAGTGAGTCATATACAAGAGAAAAGAAATGCAGAAAATTATCTCTGAATTCAAGTACCAGTTTTAGGAACCCTTTAGACTCTCAAATATTTTCTTGCCATAAAATATTAGGAGCATCTTAATAATAATGCTTAATGCTGTCCTTTGATTTAATTACAACAATAATGAATTCATTGCTCTATTTTTTAAAAAGTATAACTTTTAATAAGTTGAAATTTAGAAAAATTTTAGGATTAATTGAAAAGAATCTTTTCAAGGTGACAATATTCACCGCTTTCATGTTTACTGTTCTAACTTCTATCATCATGGGTTGTATTATTCTTTATTTTGTTCTCAGGGTGTATTATATATTATAAATGTTGTAAATATTTGTTGAATAGAAAAATGAAAAAATACGTTTTCTTAGTTCAACTCCCCTTGTAAAAATGATCCCATTAATAATTGACTGTACTTTCTCTAGAGATTGTGATGCATCAATAACCTAAGTTCCTAAAGGTATTCACGCTAAACAAACAAGAAGCTTACTTAACTAAAGCAAAACTACTCACCATTAGTTTTGACCAATTGCTTTGTGGCCACTTTTATTAGACTTTTTAATTTGAACCACAATCAGATTCTGTCCTTTTAATAGATAAAGCAGATTCCCTAGCCATTAATTAAATGGTCTGACTAAAGTTGGTTACAAGACAGATGTTACATATCCTGCACTAATAATCCAACTCAGCAAAATACTACTATTTCTCTTTTGGAAGAAACTATGGTGACACTAATAATAATGAAAACTCTGATTGCTTCCTGGAGCAGGTGGGAAGGAACTCAAAAAATGCTTTTGGGTGTGCTGATGCAGCACCGTGTTCCCTGAATTTTCACAAGAATCCTATAGCGCATGCCCACAAAATAAACTGAAAAATGCCGTTCTTTTATAAGAATATAAATGCATGTATTTAATTTATAAATGGATTAAAACAGGAATAAAATCTAAACGATGCTTTATTGCTAGGCATGGTGGCACACTTCTGTAATTCTAGGACTTGTGAGGCTAAGGCAGGATGGTCTTACAAATCCAAGAACAACCTGGGCCACACAGTTAGGTGCTGTCTCAAAAAAAAATAAACAACAACAACAACAAAATCAAAATTAAAAATAAATAAAAATAATGTTTTATTGTTTCTTTCATTAAAATAATAAAATGAGATATCAATTATTAATTTCTTCAACTTCCAGGGAAACTTTCCTCTCAAAATCAATGGCATAAGGGCTGAGAGTTTGGCTCAGTGACTTAAGCGCCTGCTCTGGCAGGTGCGAGGTTGTGAGCTCGATCCCCGGTGCTGCAAATAAATAAATAAATAAATAAATAAATAAATAAATAAAATCAATGGCATAATTAAAAAAAAAGAAAAAAGAAAAGAAGAAGAAAATCCTGTCACTCGCAGCAACATAGATATAACGGGAGATCACTATGTTAAGTAGAATAAACCAGGCACAGAAAGACAAGTGCCACACTGTCTCACTCATAAGTAAGACGTGAAAAAGCTGATCTTACAGAAGTTGAGAGCAGAATACTGGTTACCAGAGTCTCAGCAGAGGAAGGAAGATGAGGAAATCATCAGTGCGTCTAACAGTTCAACAGCAGTGAGAAGTTTCAGTGAGAAGTTCTGTTGTGCCATTGCATGGTAAGGTAATACAGGCAGCAGTAATGTAGTACACGTCAAAAAAATTTTAACAAAATAGAAAAAAGAGCCGGGCGTGGTGGCGCACGCCTTTAATCCCAGCACTCGGGAGGCTGAGGTAGGAGGAGCGTTGTGAGTTCAAGGCCGGCTTGGGCTACAACATGATCGCAAGGCCGGCCTGAGCTACATAGTGCGACCCTGCCTCAAAAAACTAGGGCTGGGAGTTTGGCTTAGCAGCTTAAGCGCCTGTCTGGCAAGTTCAAGGCTGTGAGATTGATCCCTGGGAAAAAAAAAAGGCAGAAAAAAAGATTTTGAAAGTTTTTACCATAATGAAATGATAAAGCTATGAGGAGGTAGATATGTTTGGGCAGATGTCAACACTCTACAGTTTATATGAGGAACAAAGCACTATGTGGTACTCCAATAATATGTACAATTTTGATTCTAATAGGTCAGCTAAAAAATGTTTTGCAAAATGACTCTGGAGGTAAAATAAACAAAATGGCAGGGGCAGCTCAAAGGAAGACATTTCTGCATCTTGGGAAGCTGGGACCTCAGCAATAGTCAATAATGCTCAAGTCAGCTCAGTGTTCCTGAGCCCTTCCACCGTACAGAAGGAGCCACAGGGAATACTCCCTGGGTAAAGAAAGCTCCTGATTGAAGGGATGTAGCTGGCAGGGAATTTAAATAACCAAAGAATGATCACATGAGAAAAGTCCTATATTTGCATAATAAATTCGTGTTAAACAAACAAACAGTTACACTCCTCTATGATGCTATTTTAAATTGTTAGCACTTTCTTTGTTGAACCTCTGAGAGCAAATATAATGCATTGATGAATGCCAGGGACAAAAGTGTCAAACTGCCTGCTCTTTTTCTACTATTAAAAATCTAATAGCCTTCTGACTATCACTTAACCCTGCCCGACTCTGTCTTGTAGAAAGCTGTTGGCTTATAGGTTTGTTGTGAAAACAGAAAGAAATTGTCATATGAAGTGTCAAACATATTTCAAGTACCCAGTGCATATTACCTTTTCTTATTAGTTGTAATTCTGCTAATTACACACACACACACACACATGCACACACGTGCACACGCGCACATAGATTTGTGTGATACTGAGCTGCATAGTTATTGGCCATCTTGTCTGCTTTCCATCTGTTGGAGAGGTAGCATGTATGCCATTTTTCCTACCTCAATTCAGGTAGTCTGGATATATCAGTGAGATAAAAAGCTCCAAGGAAACTTAGTGAATTGAGAGAAAAAAACCACAAACCTGAAATTCTGTAGTCAACAAAATTTTCTTTCAAAAGTAAAGGAAGATTTCAGACCAAAAAAAAAAAAAAAGGAAAGGAAAAAATAGGAATTTGTCTCCAGGAGACATGCTTTGCAAGAAAAATCGGAAGAAATTGTTTAGAGAAAAGGAAAACGATATGGGCAAGAAACTTGGTTTTACATAAAGAAAGGAAGAGAAAGAACTTCGAAAAAATTAACAAGTGAAGTAAAACGAAAACTTTTGCTTTTCAAATTTATAATTGATCTGAAGTTTAAGAATTTAAAGATTACCATGAGTTTGAAGCCAGCTGGGGCTACATATTGAGTTTCAGTCCAGGCTAAACTACATAGTGAGGCCCTATATAAAAAAAACAACCAAAAAAAGTTTATTTAAAATAATGTCAAAATATATTCAATTGTGCATACTTATTCACCTTAAAGTAAATGTTTTCATGCTTCTATACCTGAAAAATCATTGCCAGTAATGATACAAAGGATAGGAAGAAGAAAATAGGATTACTTCGTTACTATCAGGCATTACAGTAATTGCACTACTTGTAAAGAAGTACAGCATTATTTCAAAGTAAAATCAGATTGGTTGTAAATCTGTCATAAATTAATTGAAAACTGCCAACACTAGGGCAACCACTACAAATTCTATCAAGCTATAACTGATACTGAGAAAACAGAAACATGTAAGTGCTACATTAAACCCACTAAAGACATAAATGCATATAGCGTGAAAAACAAACAAAAAAGAACAAAAGCAACAAATACAAGACAGTAAAAACAGCTTGAATATTAATCCAACTGTATCAGGAATAACTTTAAGCATGAATGGCCAAAATACCCATTAAAAGACAGGTTGCAAGCCGGGCATGGTGGCGCACGCCTTTAATCCCAGCATTTGGGAGGCTGAGGTAGGAGGAGCCTTGTGAGTTTGAGGCCGGCTTGGGCTACAACTCGAGCACAAGGCCAGTCTGAGCTACACAGTGCGACCCTGCCTCAAAAAAAAAAAAAAAAAAACTAGGGCTGCGAGTTTGGCTCAGCAGCTTAAACACCTGCCTGGCAGGTGCAAGGTTGTGAGTTCAAACCCTAGTGCCAAAAAAAAAGACAGGTTGCAGCAATAGATTAAATAAATAAGACAAGAAACCCACTTTAAACCCAAAGGCCTGAGTAAAACTCAATGATATTATCAATAAACCAGATGAAATAGACATCTATAGCGCATTCATCCAACAATACTCTCAAGCTTATGAAGAACATCTATCAAGATAGATCACACATAAAATGCATCTTACCAAGTTTAAAAATAACAGAAATCATATAATGTCTGCTCTTCTGCTACACTCTAATTAAATTAGAAATCCATAGTAAGAACATAGTTGGAAAATTCCAAAACACTTAGGCATTAAACAATATATTTCAAAATAGCACGAGTCAAAGAAATAATCCCAGATAAATTAAAAGCAGTATTTTCAACTTAGTGATAATGAAAACACAATATATCAAAATTTGTGGAATGCAGTGGCCGCAGTGGTTAGGGGTAAATTTATAGCAATGAATGCACATTTTAGAAAAAAGATCTAAAATTGATCATGCAATCTTCCATCTTTGGAAACTAGAACAAGAAGAGCAAATTGAATCCAAAGTAAGCAGAAAAAATAATGAAAATTAGAGTCAAAATCAATGAAATTCAAAACAAGAAATAAATGGAGAAAAATCAATGAATTTATAGATGCTTCTTTGAAAAGATCAGTGAAATCTATAGACTGTACCCAGGCTCAAAACTAAGTGAAAAATGAGAGATCATTCTGGTGGTGAATGCAGAATATTGGAAAAGTTTTACATGTTTGGGGGAAAGTGGTATGTGGCAAACCTCTGTACCATCTACATAATTTTGCTGTGAGCCAAAAATTGCTCTTTAAAAGTCTATTTAAAAAAATAAACCTACTTGGAGAACACCATGAGAAGTGATCAATTCTCGGCAAGCTGAACACCGAAAGAAAAAAAGGCATAAATTAACAATCTCAGGAATGAGATTATTGATATCAGTACAATTACATGGATATTTATTTTTGTTATTTATTTGTGTATTTACTTATGTATTTATGTATTTATTTATTTTTGGTACTGGTAATCAAACTCAGGACCTTGTGCTTGCCAGGCAGGTGCTGTGCTGCTGAGCTATATCCCTGGCCCCCTACATGGATATTTAAAAGACAAGAAGGAAGTATCATGTAAAATATATTCCAATACATAATTCATATGACACATAAAATTTCTGAAAGACAGTTTACTAAGCTCATGTAAGAAGAAATAGATAACCTGAATATCTACATATGTAAAGAAATGAATTTTTGTTTAAAAACCATCAATGAAATGGCATAGTACTCACCATTAAAAATGAAAATGTTCATATATTTAACAGTCCAATACATATATATTTCAAAATCTTTCATCTAAGCTGAAAAAAAGCAGGCCCAAGGCAGTTGACACCAGTTGAGTTAGGGTACACTGTGTGTTTCTACTAATAGAAAGCAGTGAAAGCCGTAGTGTATATGATCAAACTCAGAAGAGCACTGCCTGATGAGACGGGAAGGGTGAGAGGGTGTAACTAAGCTGTCCTCTCCAGAATGAGGACAACTCTGTCCTCTTCGGTGTATACCTGCTTATACATGCTCCATAACCTAACCAACTGTAACGTCTACTTTATTTCACATAAATTGAATCTCATAAAATTAATTAAACTGTTAGAAATAAAAGTTAAAAAATCATAGAAAAGTTTAAATGGGAAGAAAATGCCATAAACAATTTATACCAATAAGTATGAATACCTCAATTAAATGAAAAAATGTTTAGGAAAATAAAAGTGATTAAAACTGACTCATTAAATAGAAAAAAATGTCCAATAGTGATTGGAAATATCCTCCTACTCCTACACCACCACAAAAATATCTGCACGGGCTGACTTATTAAAGTTGTATAAAAGAGTGAGAGTTCTGCTAATATCAACAAACACATCTTTCAAGAAATAGAAAAAGAAAAAAATTACACAACTCATTTAATGATACTAATACTGCCTCAATATGCAAATTGCACAAGGATAGTTGAAGAAAGAATACTTATAGGCAAATTTTCCTTATTGACATGATTGAAATAAAAAAATAAAGAAAATACAACAATACATAAAACTTTATAATTTGTCACAAGATTCATTCACCTCAGGATGCAGATTGCTTCATTGTTAAAGCATTTATGGATCAATTCACCATGTTAACACATTAGAGGAAAAACATGCTTCAATAGCTGTCATGAGAAGCACATGATAAACTTCAATACCATTTGTGTTAAATGCAAAACTAAACTACCAAAATTTATTAATGAACTATGAATAAAGTATTCAAATACAACAAAGAAGTCCTAAAAAGTAAACCTTCAAGAAATACATTAAATTGCAAAATACTTAAGATTGAAGTAGAAAACAAAAGTACTAACTTTTAATGTTTATATTCAACATTATATTTGGAATTCTAATTGATACATATGACAAGGAAAAGTATAATATTCAAGGGTAATAATGTGATAGTATTGCAAACTCATTAGAATGTGTTACAAGAGAGAAATAAAAGGAAAATTATTAAATCTTTTTGATGTCATAAAAATTAAAATAACTTCTTGGCAAAAATGTACAAAGTCAAAATATAAGAATATATTTACAACACAATTGGTAAAAATGCTGATGTCTTTAATTTGCAAAGATTTTTCACAAATAAATACCAAGCTTTGTAATTTTTGCCAATCTGATGATTGTGAAGAAGTATCTTATTTTAATATTTTTCATCTCTCTAGTTACTCACCGAGTAAGCATAAAAACATACAGAAATCAGTCATTTAGATTTCCTCTTTCATGAATTACTTCAGAGCATATCTACTGTCCATTTTTCTAATTGGGTTATATATTTTAGAAACCATATATATTTAAAGAAAAAACAATAAGAACAATGAAACCAAATTTCAAAATGAGATAATAAGAAAGTAACAATGGTTAATACACTGCATATTGTTATCTTCAAAGTAGTTGCTCAGAGTACAAGATTTAGGCATGAAAAATTGACCAAACGATATTAGTACAAACCTTTCTTTTCAATGAACTAAGAGAAATTGACAGTATAGTTATCTTTTTCTTTCCTTCTTTTCTCCTTTCTCACATCTCAGTTTCTCTTCCCTTTTGAACAGTTTCTTCCCTTTTCACAATATTTACTGTACGTTTTGGATCTTATTTAGTCTTTCAGTTTTGCATTCTAGGGAGACAATGCGATATTTACACATGCAAGTCTGTTTAATTTTACTTATGGGTGTGGTCTCAGGTTGTATCCATTTGCCTATATAGGTATCAAGTTTATCTTTCTTTGTGGCTGAGTAGTACTCCATTGTATAAAAGACCACATCTTTAGCTATTACAAATTGTGCTGCTATAAACATGGGTGCATATATATTTTTTTCTTTTTTTAGGTACTTACACTTTTTATTTTCTTCCAGTGACTATACCTTAACTGCACTTGTAATGTTTCTCTAAACAAAAATTTAATTTTGTCAATTTCTTATGATATTCCTTTAGACAGAAATTTGTGGTTTATGGTGGCTTATTGAGAAATCTTTCCTATTTAATTTGTATATATGATAACTTTATAAAGTTTTATAAATAAATGAATCTGATGCTGGAAAAATAAAATGAAGTAGAGGAAAAGGAAAAAATAAGAACCAAAATGTGTAATGTACATGTACCAATTCCCTACAGTGAACGCAATCATTATGTACAGTAGACAAATACTAAATAAAAGTTAAAAAAATTCCCTATTTCATATCATATTTGTGTTCTAAATATTTGCCTATTTGATTATATTTCATTATTCTGATATCAATATCATGTTCTATTAATTATCATATTTTATTTATTGTTTTTAGGTTAAGTTTCTGGCTTAATTCTCTCTCACCAGACCTTTCTGTATGTTTTTGGCTCTATTTTATCATATAAGTTTGAGAGTCAGCTTAACAAATTCTGTCTACAATATTTTGAGATTATGCTTCAATTTACTGCGATTGCTATTTTTATAATATTAAATGGCTAAACCCACAATTATAAGTATATAAACTTACTATGCTCTTTTTTTGTTCCTTAATTAAAATTTTATAATTCTTCACATTAAGGACTTACTCATCTTTTAAGAGTTTTATTCCTTAGCTACAGTACAGATCTTGTATATATTACACATGACATTTTCAAATATCTTTGAATTATTATACTATTGAAATCTGATTTATTTTTATGCATTGAACTTGCATCACAATTTCACTGATTGCTCTCAAGGACAAGTATTTTGTTCAAACTTCAGCAAATGAAAAATAGAATCTCAATGCAAACACAGTCTTTATAGTGGAGGATGTTTGGCAGAACAGAATGTGAAATAAAAATATGGAGCCTTTATTTCACTATTACCAAATTGTTTGCCTATGTCATCAAGTCATCTGCATACGATTTGTTCCATAAACCACTTTCTAATAAAACTATTAGCTTCATATTGTAAGTGATTATAATAAATTATTATTTTAGCAACTTCCTTATGAACAAAGGAAAGCTAGCAGAAAATTAGGCTATCTTCCTATATTTCTGGTTGTTTTTCATCATATTATTTGCAAATTAATGAATGCATTTTCTTGAAAGATCGGTATAAACTAGAAGCTGGCAAAATAAAATTTTTTATCTTCAAACTTTAAAAATCTTGAAAAAATTACACTTTACTGTGTATCTAATTTCTTTGTCTACAAAATGTGATTAATGACACTAATCTGGGGACAATTTATAGCAAAGATACAAGAGATAGGATAGAATCTGAAATGTAATTTTTGCCCCTTATCAAGGAAACCATGTGTAATAAATGCTTGCATTATTCAGTTGCTGAGTGTTAGTGGAGCTGAGAGTCTACTGCAGAAAGTGGAATAGCTCACTGAAAAAAGTATGCTTTCTTTTTTTTTTAATTAATACTTTGGAAAGAAAGAGAGACCAGCTAAATCAGGTGTCTCATAACCATCTTCATTATTTTTCACCCACCATATTTATAAATGCTTTACTCTAGGCTATGCCTAATTACATTTCTGGGTTCCTGTACATTTTTAATCTAGCTGAAATAATGAGCATGTTTCCAAATGTTTTAATGTTAAATGAAGCCTACTTGTTGCCCTTGGAAAAGTTCTATTGTTATGTTTGGTGGCCTTGTGATTCAGCTCCTATAATTTTTCTATATGTGGCCCAGCGCACCAGCTGAGCTGCCAAAATACAAAACCTAGTAAAATGATGATCTCAATCTGCTTGATGTTTATTACCAATAGTCATTGTTTAAAAAAATGTGGAAAATAACTGAGTATGAAACAAATATACTTTGTCTTATTAATTAGATAGATAGGAAAGATGAATCAGTATCTGGTTTTAGAACATAACACATCTCCAAACAAGAGAACCCTCCATATGTATTTACTGTTCACCGTTGGATCTTTGAAAAAAATCCTTACCCTTTATGTAGCCTTTTCTTCTGTGTTCTGGACTTAAGAAAAACCTTATCCTTTTCAATTTAAAACTCAGAGCTTGTTCCATTCTAATTTAGAATTTATAACCTCATTTTTATACTTACACAATGCAGATTCTTCGATCACATTGTTAATATACTTAAAAATCTGTCTAACAACTAAACGACAGTTGCCATGAGCAGCACAAAGTGAACCTTTCTGCTGCCTGAGACTGTACTTTACAGTAAGTAGGATGTATTCAGTAAGTATTTGTTTAATTATAAACATTTTTGGAAGATGCAAATGGTCCATCAATGACATTGTAGCCACCAATTCAAGTAATCATGAAGGCTTTTCATAGGGAGAACAGTCAAAAGGAAAAAGTTTAGTTATCACCCAAGTGATTGTCCATATCACTCACAGGTCATGGGGTTCCATTTAGAGGCAGATTTAATAATTTCCCTAAAGAAAATAAATCAGAAAACCAAATGGGATCCCCATTTACGTGAACATTAATTCAAGCTGTTCTTTTGGTTTGAATTTGTTTATGAAAAAGTAGACACAAAGAAGCGAATGCTTTCCCCATGCAGTCTTCACCAGGCATCTCTCCTCTTCTTTGCCCCGTGATCTGGACTCTGCACAAGTTGAACTTTATTATTTAAGGAAAGCACAAAGCAAATCATCACCTTGATTAAAGGTAATGTCATTGAAAGCAGTTCACAAATGCAAGTTACCAAATGTGAAAATATGATATCTGAATCTTTTCCTGTGTTTTGCTAGAAGAGGATTATTTTTAAAATTTTAAGTTACAGGAAATACATTCCTTGGAATTTTCTACCATCCAAAAGAATAGCAATATTAGTTGTATTAAAACTTCATTGTTTGAATGTCATAAAGTCCCATATAGAAGGAATCAGACTAGCAGTCTTGCCTTTTATAAAAGAACATGGACAAGAGAAATCAGTAAATGCTGTTAGTCATAAACTTTCAGGCTCATGATCTCAGGTCTTCCAAATCAATTGCCTTCAAGGCTGTTCAGCACAGAACTCCATTCTTTATATTGTACTGAGACCAAATCCTCAACAGAATCACTGCCATTTCAAAACACACAGAGGATTGCTATGGACTGAGCTCTACTGCTGGTGATTCACAAGTCAACCGAAGCACTCTTGCCTCCAGTGGTAACATGCTACCGGAGACAGATACACAGACCACAAAGGAAGAGTGTTGTGTGCTACAGTAGTGCCTGTGAACAGGTACTGTTGGGTAAACCAGAGATAACTCAATCCTTCCTTAATGGGTTAAGAAGGTGAAACAGGAAAAGTGCCTTCCAAGCTGAAAAGTTGGAGACAAGTATAAACCAATGACTTATAAGTGAAAGAAAACGTAGGGGAGTAACATTCAAAGCAATAATTATATTCCACATCATTGTTTTCTTTTGTTATTTTTTTTTCAATTTTTTTTCACTTTTTCCTTATGTGTCCATAAGTGGATTGAAAATGAATACAAATCTGATTAAAATACATGGCTCTCTTTCACCCACCAGAAGTCCCTATCACATGTTAGTGCTGAGCTTCGATGCAGGTGTGTTTTCACTACTGCTGTGAAATGTATGGTAAAGAAGCGATGCTTCAGATAAACACCATAGCTAGTGGTACAGTACAAAAGAAATTGGTCAAACAGATTGACAGTGAGAGAAAGACAGGGACATCAAAAATAGGACACTGAAAAATACCTTTGCAAAAAGGGATTCAACATGAAAATAAGCAGAACCAATGATATTTGTTAGCACATTTCTATTACAAAGACATCAAGGAAAATACAGGCCAATGCAAAACTTAATGGTATACAATACTGAAGTTTGGCTGGAAATGAGAGCAAATGTAAATCCCCAAAATGGAAAACAGATCCAATAATATATTTTATCCTTAAATTTATTAAACTGATTCATAACAACTGTATATGTTCATGAAGGTACAGAACGCTATTTCAACACATGTAGAGAACATACAATGATCATGTCCCCTCTAGCATTTATCACTCACTTTGTTGATTTTAATGGAAAGAAAAATGATTTCTGAATTACAATCAAATAACTTCAGTTTTCAAAGAATTAAGAAAACGTAATTTTCTGCTGGAAAGTGAGTATACTTTATCATTTAGTCATTAATAAAATTATTTTGTGAAAACACAAAATTAAATCTGCATCAATGATCAGTAGTTTTACTGGTGAATATTTATTTTTTTACAGAATATATATAACGGAAATGTGTGTATATATCTTGAAATAGTTTTTATTACTCATATGGTGCACATAATCTTAATTAAGAACACACTTAAGAGACACAAAATCAACAGACAGTGCAGAATCACTAGTTACAGGAGGCCAAAAGATGGGGTAAAAGGAAGTAAAGAGAGGGAAGGGAATGAAAAAAAGAATTAAAATGTGTGAGGTACATGTACCAACACCTCGCGATGAGTGTGATCATTATGCACTGCAACTATGTACTAATTAAAAAAAAACTAAATAAAAAGAATTTCTTGCTAATGCTTCCCTTAGAAAGTCACAAGTCACAGCAGGATGATCTACAGTTAATATTAAAATTTTTGAAACATTAAGCTAAATTGTAATATATAACTTTTCTATAACATGTCCACTGCTATTATTTTAGATGGTTGAAATAAAAGGTAGACTATTTAAAGGAGGACTAAAATAAAAAGAAATCTCATTTTAAAAACATAAGAGTCATTGAAATATGTGAGTGATTGCATATTTGGCAAATTTCCCTTCAAACCAAATGATCATTGTATTCCTTAATTACAAACTTGGTAAAGCAACTGAATGGCTCTCCTTTAAATTTGAGCTGCATTGCTGCTCATCTGCTGACTAGACAACTTGTTCCTTCCTAATTTATCACTTCAAAGTTACTATTAGTGTAAATCAAATGACTGGGCTGCAAAATACTAAAACACAATTATAAATGGTACTGACCAGCACACCAAAGTGCCCATGTAAGCAACAGCTCCGGTCTTTCGTTTATCACCATTTGCTTTGACAGCACAACATTCATTTCATTTATCACTGGATCCCTTTCTATTAATTCTTTCATGAGAAGGTGTCTAATCAGCATTATTTATTTTGAATTTTATCTTCTAGAGAACTTTTAAGAAGCTCCTAACAAGGGCACAATTACTATACTGATTTGAGGAAACACCCAGCTTCACATGACAGGTTCATATTCAGATTGCTTCAAAAAGTAAATTAGTAGGAGCAGCTCTAAACTAAGATTAATTTTTACTCCTATATGATTCTTGCTAGTAGTGTATGTGTGAGCATGTGTATGTGTGTGTGCACTTGCATATTAACCAAGCTGGCACTATTTAATATGAATGAAAGTAATGCAGCACAATTTATTCATTTAATCAGTTAGTAAATGATGACGGGTTAGAGGAAGGCTATATGATCCAATGATTAAGGTAGCAAAAATAGTAATTTTATGTCTATTAAGGCATGAGTCAAGAATTTCAGAGCCTTGGCAGTGAATCCCATGTTGAGAATTGTACGTTATCCACATTGCAGGATTATCTGCTCTCAGGAGAAGAGATGCACACCGTCACTCCCTCTATCCCTTACTGGCCACAGACCCATTTACTTTTTTAATTTCCTCTAAAAACTACAGTTAATATTAATTTGTCATGCTTGACATGATAGAAAATATTTGAGGTCTTAAGTAAAATGACTATTTTCACAACTTTTCTGGTTATGCTGTCCATAATATTGTATTTCTGCTAACAGGGCATACTCTTCTTGCTACAAATGTCTTGCTGATACAGTGTTTTAGTTTGTCTGCTCCAGTGGCAGTGACAAGGTAAACATTTATGGAAAAAAAGGTAAAATTAGAAGGTGGGATGAGATGCAAGGATACCAAATTCCAATCTTTTAGAATATGGATGTTTTACTAGATGAATGTTTTCCATTCTAGTAACTTTTAAATCAGTTTTACCATATCCACTGATATAAAAACAACACACACAAGTATGCCAGGAATTTTTCTAAAAACTTTTGATATATTAACTCATTTAATCTTTACATCAACACTGTATGTTGGCATCATCATTACCCTAATATACAGATTCAGAAATTGAGGCATAGAGAAGTTGAGTGGCTGAAGCAAGATTACATTGCCAATAAGTGGCACCCTCTGGATTTAAACCTAGATAGGCTAGTTCAAGGGTCCATATTGTTATTATGCTATACTACAGTTCAGATTTTTCTTGACATCAGCACTCTTCTATACATTTTGGTAAAGTCATTTTATGGGAAATTTTATATTCAAGTCATAAATGGAAAATCAGTGATACCACTATGAACAAATAGTTACTGTAAACATGATAAGAGAATAAATAAGGTTATTGATTTTAAAGTAACATAGGTGCACTAATAAACCTAAGTAACCCTAATATAGCCAAGGTGACTTAGACTGCTTTTCTTGAGTTTTAGAGTAGTGCTGCTGCTGTTCTTGAAGACAATGTCAGTATTTCAAGCTCCAGCCCAGAATTCTATTCACTTTACCCTGCTCCAGCTTTCCTTAAATTATGAGCTGTTGAACTGTCATCTTGCTCCCTACCCAGCCTCTATATTTTTACTGGAAACTCCAACTCTCTCACCTTTAATTGCATTATCTCTTTCTCTATCTTTAAAAGATTTCTTATTCATTCCCTATTCTGTACATCTTGCTAAGCAGTTTTTCTTCTCCTCTACACTGGAGTGCTGAGTTCTCCAGACAGAGTCCTCAGGGGATATGGAAGGACTAAGAAGTCGACATTAGTCTTTGGGGTCCATCTCCCCCACTAGCATTTTATTCATCAACCCTGTCACTAACCCCACTCCCAGCTTCAGCTGCATCCCCCACCACAGCTCACAGCTGCCAGTGTTCTAGGACTCCACCACCTCTGGCTTAGCTCCAAATTGGTTTCCTAGCTCCTCTTCTACCTCTAGTTCACCTTTTCTTTCCTCTCTTCCCCTTTCCTCTTTCCTAGTCTTTGTGCTACCCAGGGTAATTATATAATCATGGTGAAATATAAATGCCAAGATCATTATGTTTGATGTGGTCTTGCCTGAAAAACTACAGGACCCTTATTCACTGAAGTCACACTCTCTCACCAACAGTGGTTGTGCAATTCTATGGTAACATTTAACAATGAATGAGGGTATTTGTGTGTTTGCAGGAAAAGGAGGGTATGTGTGGAAAGAGGACTGCACTGGTTAGAACAGGCTTAGAACCTAACTGCATGGAACCAGAGTAACATAGAGAAAACAACCTCAGAGATGAGCAAATTTAATATGAAATGCTATACTTAAAAAGAGAACTGTTGGTGGAACTTTGCCCCCTCCCCCCCGACAGAACCTCCCCCACCATGGAGACCTCTGCAGCAGGACCACCCTTCGCCCCCCTCCCCGGCAGCACCTCCACCACCCCAGAGATCTCTGCAGCCTGCAGATCATTGACACAGCACGTCCCTCTCCACACCCGTGTCTTCAACAGTCCAGGGACCATCAGCATCCCGTCCACCACCTGCAGAACCCAGGAGGGCTGGTGGAAGTCACAGCAACCCCTCACCCACATGGAGG